>JAQFZL010000739.1:0-13580 GCA_034695685.1 Galumna lanceata
ATAATAATAGTGAACTCCATTTGATAGTATTCAATGAATTTCTATAAAAACAAATTTAAAGCGGAAATGATTTGCAGATTATTTATAGTTTTGTTTTCATTGAATAATTTAATAATAACCGAAGAGTATTCCAACGCAAACTTCGAGTCGTTTCATATGTAATCATTCTCTCAGAAGACATCTATTGTACGGATCGTTATTTTCAGAAATGTTTCATTTTTTGACGGTTTCACTACTTTTGGTAAGTTTTTATTCTTTTCAAAACTTAATGAATCGAAATTCAATTATTGATAAATAGATACTTTCAATAAACTATTCGGAAGCGAATGCCAACAATTATGACAAAAGAGATGAAAGCGATGACATAAAGCGACCCTTTTATCGATTATTCGATGATTTATTTTTTGGATCTAATAATGAGAATCACAGACAAGAATCCAATTATTTTAGACCATTTCATAGCAAATATGATAATAACAATCGAATTAATGCAATGGATGTCAATAATCATATTCCTGGAAATCCTAAAAGAGTTATTCCAATCAGTGGTTTTCCACCAAAAAATATGTGGAATAGCGCTCAAAATGGTTTTGGATTTGACGCTCATATGAATAGCGCTTATAATCCCTTTCATTCAAATCAAATGTTCAACCATTTAATGCCTCAAACTTTCAATTTCATGAATACTTTAAGAGCGGGACTCAAAGCAGGTATACCTTCCTATGGTTTTGGCTACGGCTTAATAAACGATGGATTCTTTGGTGCAAACAATGGATTTGCTATGAATCTGCCGCTCAGAAGCAGGTTCTCAGAACAGAATAATGAAGAAAAGCCTTCTCTTCCAGAGTCAAGATTGTCAGCACACAAAATAAGTTCTCAAAAAGTCTAATATACTAATAGATTATCAATGAATCAAAAATAAAATTATTGATATATTTATTATTAATTGACCGCAGAATTTATATACTTACCTAACCAAACCTAACCTTGTTCATTTTATTCTTTTTATTAATGATTTATGTATTTGTATATAAATTGATAGAAAATGTGTTCACAATTAAAATAAAATCTCACTTAAGATAAACTGAAAATCTCGTGAAAATGTTTTAATTCAATTATGATTATCGTTTGCAGACGTTTAAGAATTTGGTTTTTCTCTGATTTAATTTCGTAATTGAGTTGAGAATCGCTTCAATTATTTCTCGTTTTTCTAAATCTTCTAACGATTAATGTTTGAAATAAATCTTTTGAATAAATAATTAGAAGAAAATTGTTTTTAATTCTTAAGAAATAGTTTTTCGTTTGCAAATTGAGATTTGATTGAAAGTTGAATACGAGTACAGATTTCCTGAGTTTTCAAATGGAGTTATTCAACGAGACGTGGATTGACGATAGGGTACAAACGGTGTGGCGCTCAGAATTCGTTGAATGCAGATATGAAAGGGCTAACAATACTTTGACTCCTCAGCTCTGTTTAGACCCGAAACAAATGTTTTGCTGTTATAACAGTGCACTCAATGACGAAGAGAATCTGTGCTGTTCTTACGAGCAATTCTTGTCTGAGCACAGGTTTATTCATTACTCCTTTTACTAAAAGATTTTTAAATATTTTATTCATATTTTAGCGCACTTTTTAATTTAATTCATTTATGTTTTTGGAGTAATTTATTGGTAATTATTATAATAATATTTTCGTCATTATCTCTAATAAGACAATCGAAACAAATTATTGTTGAAGAGGAGAACGACAACAAAGATTTGATGAATAGTATTCAAAGAAGTAGAGATAAAAAGAAGCTTGTTGAATCTCTAAAGGAGATGATCTTCAATAACTGAATGTTCACAATATTAACAAAATTCACAAAAGTTTTCTATTAGTATAGAATTGCATTTTCTCGGATTTAATATATATTTTTCCTGAGTTTGGGTCAAATCTTAAGATCTAAACAAATATTAAAGTAAAATATAAACAAATTTTTATATAGAAATAAATATTTACAAATCTATTGATCCAAAATTTCATTTCAAATATCTATTTAATTCAAAAGAGGTTTAGAAGTCGTGTTTTAGAAAATATTTACCAAAAAAGTTGAGTCACAAACGCTTTAACTTAAAAATCAAAAATTTTTCGCCAATAAGTGTTGCAAAGAGTGAAACAAAATCTGAGATTCAGTTTATTTGAATTCAAAACGACTTCGAAAATGTTTTCATAAAAAGAAACTTTAATTTAAAATTCAATTTACACTAAAGATTATATTTCCACCCAATCCTTCGGATCTGTTTTCCCGGATTTATCATTGAATTTAATATTTCATTTTCACATCAGTTTTGATCCGAGAATTCAAAATGTAAAACATATAATATATAAGAGATATAAGAATATATAAGAGAGCCATTCATTTGCATTATTTAATTTTAGATAAACTCAAACCTTTCTTATTTTCGCAACTGTTTTATGCGCCAAACTGTAAATTATATGAACAAGGCACTATCGCTTTCTTTAATTATATAGTGTGTCCTTATGTGAGAACTATATAATATTGAAACTTTTGAATAGATTCTTATAAAATGATTTTATTTTCAATGCATTTTTTTATCTTTGAATCAATCAATAGTTAGTGAACTGACGGGACATAAGTTGTGAATGAGGCCAAACACTAAAATATAAGGCATTTTTAGTGAACTAAAGATAAATGATTTGCTATAATATAACGAAATGAAATTTTGATGAAATATTGCTTTTAGTTCCGTAACCAACAGTTTTTGATAACAGAATAGCAATGCCTTCTATTTCTGTAAACTTGTTATATATGTTGTATATATTGTGTGAAAATATTAATAACTATAGTCTATAGCTATTGAGGCTCTCCTATTGTCGTATTTGGACGTGAGATCCATTTCCATACAATAACATAACAGATCTCCCAATTTATGTGTTATTTGGCCACAAAATCAATACAAAACATCAATACTTATATTCACTGATCTTTTAGTTAATAAAACTAATTAAAGGAAATGGGAAAAAGTCTTCTAATCATTTATGACTAATCCTTCCTCTTTATGAATCATTTCTATTTGCCTTGATTCAATATTTTAGAATGTGAACTTGGTCTATTAAACTTCACTTTAAAATTGCACTAGTACAAAACCATTGAAATAAATAAAAAAATCTAAAAAGTGTTTGAAATAGTGATTTCTTTCTAAATTTGCTAACTTTCTGGTCATATGATTTGTATAACTCGATTATCTTAGTTTTTCTTTTTGGTCATCACTTCACTCATCACTAAATTACTTCTTTTAGCTCATCTCTGAAGTGTATGATTTAATGAGAAGACAAAGAAGTTAAGAGTAAACTCATTATATGAGTAATTCATAGAAATATTTTAATTAAATTCTAACAAAAATATCTTACGTTGTATTCAATTCTATTTAAAGAGAAAATCATTAAAACTCACAAATTTAAATGATATTATATTTGGTATCTTGAAAATTATTCTTAGTAAAAAATAGCTTGATAAATAATTAGAACTTTAAAATTCAATGTTATTCAATATGTGGTTGTGTTCAAGAATTTTAAATTCGTGACTTACCTCTGGTTTATCAAAGAATTTAATCGAGTTTGAGTTGTCTATCCTCGAGGGGTCCACCAATTTTTGAACAAATGTTTTGATGAAAATCTTGAAAGGCATTCAATAACTCAATTATTACTTTAAGTTTTGATCGAATGTTATATTCCTGAAGACATTTTTGACTGAAAGCATTCAATTTTAAACTTCAATTCATTGAACACTTGACTAATAATCTGAAAATCAATAAAAATGATTTGAAATAATTCTCATATAAATATGTATTGGATTTATATTAAAATATTTGAATAACTTTTATAAATGTTTTAATGCCTTTCAGCCCTTTTCCAAAGTTTTCG
The DNA here is from genome assembly GCA_034695685.1 of Galumna lanceata. Lineage (NCBI taxonomy): Eukaryota > Metazoa > Arthropoda > Arachnida > Sarcoptiformes > Galumnidae > Galumna > Galumna lanceata. The sequence goes on from JAQFZL010000739.1 coordinate 3,926, forward strand.
ACTTATAATTTGATCATTCATTTTGAAATCGAAATCATTTCTATAGAGTCTAAACAATTTATTTAAAGACAATAGTAATCGAGTTTTTCAAGAATTTGTAGAACTTTTTTACTGATGAATGAATTCATTTCATTTTATTACGAAATGAGCTCTAATTTATTAATTAAATTAGTTTTATGTCATGAAATCTATAAACAAAATAGTTTTTGGAAATTTCCACAATTTTTAAATTTAAATTATTTTATTACTAAATTAAATTAAAACAAATTGAAAACTCATAAATTTATACAAATTATATAGAATTGAGTAGATGAAAATAAACACCTTGTTGAAAAATGGTTTTCGTTTTTATTTAAATAGATTTTGTAATTATATTAATAATAAAAACCAAAATATGTTATCTTTTAATCACAATTATTATTATAATAAATAGATTTTGAATTAAAACAATAGTTGAAGGCATTCAAAGTCTGTAATCATTACCATTGATTGATGGGATGCTTAGAGCTATACTCAAAAAAAGGCATTCTTTCAAATCGATAAACGAATTGCAAACTAATCTTTTATTTTAATGATTATTACTTCTTATATAAGAATTTGGATCAATAAAATCAATCGCGAATTAAGCAAAAGTTACATAAGATTTGATTTTAAAGAGAGTGAACTCATTTTTCACTCAACTCTTTATATGAAGTTCTTTATGTCTAAAGAATCGAAGTTTTGGTTTCATTAATATATTTTCAGAAATAAAACATAAAAACATTGTATCAAAAAAAGTAATTGCAGTTTGAAATCATTGGATTCATCCAGATTTGATTTATCATGATCAATATGATCAATAAGGAGTGACAATTCTCAAACATACTGTAATGTCGAGGAGTTGTCAGACATTTATTATATATGAGTGATATATTTGAAGAAAATTACAAACTTATAAAAATCGATTGAATTTCTAAATGTAGTGATAATAATAAAAAAGAGGAGAAAACAGTTTTAAATAATTACAAAATAATGAAATTAAACTTATCTTCAAAAAATGATTTTGTTTTCATCCATAAAACATATGATTATTTCCACTAAATTTAAGTTTAAACTTAGACAATATTCAGTGTTTTTTGCATTATTTTGAGATAAATGCGTTTTTGATGTGTAATCCACTGAATTTAAACGAAAAATGTTTGACTGAAAAAAAAACTATTTTAATAAAAAGTAATGAAGCGATAACTTAATGCTAACGACTCTAATTTGTGTAACATTTTTGCTAATATTAATGACTGAGTCGTTTGGATGAACTCCTATTCCTAAAGTAATTGAAAATTTAGTTGAAAATTAGTCATTTTCACAAAAGCTTTTCTCAAAATAAATTGTTTGACACTTTTCTGTTGAAAAATCATAACAAATTGATTTTTGTATTTTTCATCAAAAACTTATATAAACACAAAATTCTTAAAAGACTTTTTGCTCGGATTCGAGTGATTTGCTATGAGTTCAGACGACAGATACCAATAAAACGTTATTCTATTCATTTCAGTTTTCATGTGATTTCCTTAAAAATGTTTCTCTCAATCACTACAATATTTAATGTTCTTTGAATTCAATTGAAATTTTTATGAAAATATCAATAAAATTAGATTTTTTGAAGTTTCAAATGTATAACAAACTTATGTCAACCTTTCAAAGGCTCTACAGTTGACTAATCGCTGGAATGACAACAAAATAATTGTATTGTAAACACAATTTAGGAAATTGTGTAATACTTTTTGTTTTTTTGGTAATTATTTGGCCAAAAGTGCAAACAATTGCTACCATTCGTTAGCTTAGAATAAAACGGATGAATATTTCATTAGTAAACAAACAAATGATATTCTCAGCGAACATAAGAGGAATAAGTGTTTCTTTTGAAGCCAAACGTTTTCTTACACTCATTGGCACAGAATATCCAACAGAACAGCACTACTTTTGCGCAAAAACTAATTCAATTTATGTTAGTCTTGTCTAATGTTCCTTAACTTATAAATAAGTATTTTATTAATCAATAGTCGACTGAAATAACAGAAGAATCTGATAAATGGTTCGTTACTCTAATATTGAAAATAAGAATCTTAACTAAAAACGATGTAATCTTCTCTACAATTCTTCCTTTCAGATCAAAAAGAGATGAAAAAATTAATCAATTTATAGCACAAATGAGTTCCAACTAAATTCTAATTTTTTATTTTTTCACCAAGGATAAATTCAAGAAATATTTGCAAAAACAGTTTGTGTTTTTCAAAATAAAAACAATAATTTTAAGGAATGTGTTTTTGAATTATGAAATTCTAAGATTACTTTACTTTTATTTTCTCTGAAAAAATACTAACAATTAGTTAAATAAATTTTTCTTCATTACATTCAAACACAAGAATTTACTTTTGATGGAGTGATGGCCAAGGGGTTCACTTTGATAGCCAAGCATTTTGGCTATTTTTCATGAAAAGGGAATTTCGTTAATTCATTTTTTTGGAATATTTTATGTAATTTTAATTATTATAATATTAATCAAATTATAATTAATAACTAATTATTTAATGAACAATTAATTGATATTAAAATACTAATTAAATTTGAAATTAATTAATCATTTTTTCTCAAAAAATTTTAAATTTAGAAATTTTTTTGCCAATAATTTTCTTAAGAATTATAGGCTATAAAATATGATTTAATTTTTTGCTAAAAAAAACAGTTTTTCTTATATTTTGTTTATTATTAATATTTACTTCTATTAAATCTATTAATTTATTTTTTCTCATTTTTCTCTTTTGCCAAATTTTTCATTTTATTTTTCTCGTCGTTGCACTGAAGAGAGTATTCCAGGAGTATTCAAGCTATACTTAGAGAGACATACTTCTTGGTGGCTATTATTTCTTTTAATTTTAGTTATTTCTACAGTAATTTGTGATATTATTTAGAAAATGGATAAAATATTTTCAGTTTTTAGTGAAACGTTTGGATATAATATTTGTTGATTACTTTTCTATCGTTTTCGACACTTTTTAAACTTAAATTCGTTGAACAAACAAATAATACAAAAGTAAAGTCTCTTCCGATTATTGTTTGCAAAGACTTTAAAGATTTCTTAAATGAATGATTGACCTGAGATTTTATTGAATGATCATTGAATGAGCAATGAATGAGCATTAAATGAGCATGTTCAATTTTTTAAAATATGAAATAAAAGAATTTCTGCAATAATTTGAAGTTTCGATTGTTTTAAAATAAATGATAAAAATAGAGAAAATGTTGAGAATATGAAGTGAAGAAAACTAAACATTCCTTAAGATGACATCAATTTGAACTCTTTGTGATCACTATTTGTTTTATTATCGCAAAAGTTTAGAAATGTTTCCAATTCAATGATCGACCAAAAGATTGATTTAAGACAACAAATGGTAAACAAGATTTTTGTTGTTGAAAAGATTGAATGAATGAGAGGTATTGTATAATCCATATAATAGTTGGCAACGAATTATAGATAATGAGCCGTAAAATTTGGTTTTGATAGACAAACACAAACTAATGTTTTTATATATTGAATGAGAGTTTTATATAAGAAAATATTGAAATACATAAGAATGTGTTGCAGTGAATGTCGATTTAATGTATGCCAACATTGGATTTCATATACAGAATAAATAAGTGGCGCTTCAAAAGTGTAATGAAATATGAAGTCGACTTCACTGGAAATTTGTGATAAGAATTCATCCCTCACGTGAACATTCATTCACTCCTTTAGGCCTCTTATATATATATATTTATACTCCTTTAGTTTGTCTGTACTTTTGTTGCACAAATTGTATTATGCGATTCCCTGTAGTCCTATTTACAAATGCTTTTATATGACATTAAAACCACTTCAGACTCATTTAATCATTGAAATAAATACCAAAAACTGTTATTTCATTTTTATTTTCTTTATTTCTGGCAGTTTTTAAATGTTTAAAAAAGAAACGGTAATATTTCTCACGTCATTCACCGATTTATTGATTTATCTTTTTTTGTTTACTTTTTACTAAACACTTATTTCAGCACTTTTTTAAGAAAATTAGAATTAAATTAGAAATAAATAAATTGTTTGTAACAAAAGTTATTATAATATTTAATATAAAAATAAATCAGAATTTATTTCTAAATATTTTTGTGAATCGAAATTAATATCTGAAGAGTTGTGAAATCAATAAAAAAAATAGTTGAGATGATAGCAGACATTCACTAAAATAGATCCTCATTTCCGTCTAAACAGAGCATACATTGAATGGCATTCGTTGAGAGAAGTGCATCTCTGAGTGACAGCTGCACCGGCTCTGAGTGGCCGACACCATAATAGTGCTCCACTTTTCCACTCTTCTACACCTGTTCTGAGTGATGACACAAATGATGGGATAGTAATCATTATATCGACCCATCGCTGATATGAGAACCGACTTCTGCACAAAATTGAAATTCTGAGTCATGACATGAATTCGATGTATAACCCGAACCCTATTTATGCAAATATTCATAATTTGAAATCAAGGCAAGTCTTCCATTCAAAGCAATCCAATTAAGTCACTCCCAATCACTCCCAACGCAAACACTGAAACATGAGTTTCCACTTTTTTGACATTAAATCAATAAATGGATTATTATTTTGAATCAAAATTTTCATTAGATATCAAACAATTGATTAAAGAAATACTAATTAATAGAACTGGGTAATTAATACTAAAATGCAAGAACTGGTATTTATGCAAAAATTCCAGTAAAATATCATAATAAAGATCTTTTTGTTCAAAGCTCTAAACTTTTCAATAAACTACCAAAAGATATAAAATGTGAAAAATCTTTGACAAAATTTGTAAATTATTTATAATATGAACTGTAATTATTATTAATACAATTTATATTATTTCAAAACAAGTTTTTGATTAATAAAACTCATTAATATTATTATTAATTAAATAAATAATTAAATGTTTAGAATAATTAAATAATTAAATAAAGTTAACCATTCTTTTGATTAACACTTTTTTCACTTTTTCTTAATTTCAATAAAAAATATGAACTATAATAATATTATACATATTTGTGGCTTCACTTTATATAAAAAAAGGATAATTTCTTATCTCAAATTGAATTAGAAATTGAATGAATTATTCAAATTTGTGGTAAAAGTTTATCGATTTGAAACATTTTGCGTAAATAATCAGATTTTTTATAGGAATTAAATGCGTTTGGATTACATTTATTGTCTTATTTGCAATTCAAGCGTTTAAGTCGTAGTGGAAATGGAAGAGAAGGCTTAGCCATTGCAGAGCCAGTCATCAATTCATTGTAGTTCTTAGGGATAAGATTTTGATTTTAATTTTGAAATATTAATGAGAAGAAAACAAACCATTCATTTAAATTAATTTAATGCATCCGCTCTTCAATCGAATTATTTTCTAATAGAGAACAGACTCTGAGTTATCGTATTCTGAATATTGCATTAAAGGCACAACATTTGCATAACTAATCCGATTACGTTATTCGAGCCCTACAATAGAGTTGTCTTCTTATGCCATCATTGATATCGTTGTTGAGATTATTCTTAAGAAATGACTCGAAATCTTAATTAATGGTTGAATGGCTATAATAGACATAGAAATCGATTTCAATGAAATAAAACATTTTTTACTCTTTTTTTTAATGAAAACTATGAGAACTTATATTCAAAATATTAGACAACTTCTCAAAGTTGGGATCCCTTTTGCATAATAAGAAGAAGGCATGACTCACGTCAGGGTTCAATTTCTTTGTTAAATTTATTGAATATTTCTCTCCGTAAAAATGTCAGATATTTTTCCACAAAAAAAATGTCAGAAAAATGTGCACAAACTCTGAATTCATGAAATGACAACAAAGACATTTGTATTTTCTTCTATTTTAGATATTAATTAACAACAATTTAATCATTGATTGAAAACTTCAATTCACTGGTTTTGAGCCTTAATTTGTAGTTTACATCTTATTTTTCAAACTTATTATTCTTTATATTTTTTATATAAATAATCGCTTTTCATATCATTTAAGAAACACTTTTGTTCTTATAATTGAATTCTAAACTTTTAATAAAATATTTGTTAATTAAATTAAATTCAAGTCTTCCGACAAAACTTAAAGAACCCGATTTTCTTTCGGAAAAAAAATCAATTCTAAAAAACTATTCATTTTTCGGTGTTTTTCGTTTGGTTTGAAACTAATTTGATTCAATTGAAAGAGAATTTTGAGAAATCAATAATATAAATGTTTAATCCATGAAGTTTTCCAATTATATTAATTGGTTTGAAATGTAAATCCATAGACTATTAGATGTTTAGATTTTGTCATTAAGTCATGTTTTCTGAATATGAATTGCGATTAAGATTTAAACCATTTATTCGTTGAATAAATGCGATGCCATTTATAGGAGAAATAATGTGTTGATTCATATAAGAAGTGCTTAACTAATATAAATGGTCTTCTTTTCAATTATGTAATTTCTATTCAACTACTGTTCAAAAATTTTGATATTCTGTTCATTCATAGACTAATAAATGCGATTCGTATAAACTTCTCAACTTTTATGAGAAATTCAATACAAGTTTTCAATAAAATTAGAATTAAATTCTTTACTTTAAGTCACAATTGAGTGAAAGATTGCAATTCGAAGCGCGACTCTTATGAAAGTGTCTCTTAAATGTTGATAGAGTCTAAACATTTATATCTTAATGATGTGACACAAGCCTTAGACGACACAAAAGCACTGATTCGACCCCACTCTTAGTGAATGTCATAACCAAACGTGACTCGAATGAGACGACAGATGCTCTAAATCGCAGATTCACTCACTTGTGATCAAACATTTGGCCAAAAACTTCATTATTTTTAATATTTCGATAAACTAAGAACTTAATCCTTACTTAATTAGACTTTAATTTTGATGAGTTCTCATACAACACAATAACCGACAAATTCTGGGCAAACACTCAATGAATTACTTTATAAACAATGAATCAGACAATGAATCAAATCTGATTAATAACGACAATAATCTCAAACTTTGTTTAGAACTAAAAAATTTAGTTATTTATCCAAAAAAATTACTATTAGTGAATACCACTTATTCATCAAGCATAATTAACTATATGATGATCTAGCCAATTTACTCACTACTTTTGCTTTATTGATGTTTAAAAGAAATGAAGAATTTTGCCATTTGTTTACTTTTCAGTTCTTTGAGAAAGTCTGGCGTTAGTTATATAACAATTTAATAGAAATGATTTGCATTTTGTTTACATTAGAGAGCGTTGATTATATGAATGCCTTCAAATCAAATTTTGGTTTAAACTGCGTTAAATTTTCTCCAATATATTCAACTTAGAATTGATCCCTCTTTCAGAGAATGCCTTCCAAAGGAAGGCATAAATGACAGCGATGGGCAAGGTCTGCCTTCGGCGAGGGGGTACCTATTTTCTTTGGGACAGGGAGGTATTGACCTATACCCCGCGACAGGGGGTATAGCCCTAAAATTTAGAAAATGTTTAAAAATGTGTTTTTATATAGTTTTTCGATGTCTTTAGCTTACCTAGTTTTATTAGCTTATTCTACACCAAATTGAAACTTATTTAATAGTTTTTACTTCTTTTTTGCCTAAAAAAACTAAAAATTTAAGAAATTTCAAGTTTTTTTGCAATTTTTTTCAGAAATTATAGCCTTTAATTTGAGCTTAAAAACTATAAATTTGAGCTAAAATCGATGTTTTTTATATTATGCTTATTATTTACTGCTTTTTCATTTATATTTCATTTTTTTCTTTATTTTTTCTCCCTGCTCTTGGAGGGGGTACCTCGACCAAATCACACCGGGTATGGTGCTATAACCCCGTTGCCCATCGCTGCATAAATGATATTTATTTACAAATTTCTTTCAATTTTCAGTTTATTGAATAGGTTTCGAGTTTTTATTTGTTTTGTCTCTCAATTGAGAACTCAATGTCTTTGAAATGAATTTTGGTTTAAGAAAAATAAATGATTCGCCAATTATTGGAGGAATGAGAGAATGGTTTTTCTGAATCAACAATTGCTGTGGAATTGCTATCGAAAGCGGTTCTGATTAACCCAATCATTTAGAGCATTGACTTCATAACAATTAATTGATGTCTCAGTTTAGTTATGACTTTATGTCGGAACTGTTGTTCGCAATCGAATTATTTCTGTACTTAAGTCTAGTGTCTGTCATCACTGGCATAATATCCAGTGCTCTGTTGGCCTACTCTTTGAATGACAACATTGATAGCTGACTACTTTGAGTGTAGTGAAGGCCTGGATGTGCCGTTGATGGCATACCAGTGCGCAACACCAGACTGACTAAACTCTGCTGACAATCCTTTGGACTAAACAGTGCTCAGAATCTTTTTGATCAAAACTTCAAAAGACATACATTTCAAACATCAAAACATATCTGAACTAAAATTCTTCTCTGAGAACCCAAATATTGAGTTCTTGAGAAAAAAGCAAAGTTTTTATTGATATAAGTCGTGAAGTGTGTCTTCGCAATGGTTCGTCAAATTACACAAACCTTTGTTTTATTTCTATCCAAACAAAAACTATTAAATTTATTAATAGTTTTGTTGAGTATTTTATTTAAAATCAATTTAATTGAAGCCGATTTAGTGACAGTTCCCACTTATAATCGTTATGGCAATAACTATCAGACCAGTTGTAATCGTGAACCGTCTAATATGAACGCACCACAAACTAAGGGAAATAACGGCTTTAAAATCAAATTAAGTGGCAATCCTGAGAAATATGTGCCAGGAGAAATGTATACTGGTAAGTTTATTAAACTTTTAACAAACATCTCTATTCAAAAAAATAAATAAAATAAAGTGTTAACAGATTTTCAATAAAATATCTTATTTATTATATACGAAGTTTTAATTAAAACTTTTGATATGTTATTGATCTGAAAATTAATACTTAATTAACCGATAAATCACAACATATTCAAACATAGGCTTCGTTTTGTATTCAACTTATTTGTTGCTTTTAATTTTTATATAAAATCCTTTGTTATTATGTTATAAACAGATCTCCCGAATAACTCAAGTGTTTTTCGTAAATGTTCAAGCAAGCGATGCATTATCATGCTAAACTTTTGATAACTTTACGCAGAATTAATATTATGTGCCCTCTCTTTCATATAAAAGATTATTAGACAATAATTTTATCGATATCTCAGGTTTGCAACACTTTTTAGATCTAAATTTATTGAGTTTTAATTTTTTATAGTAAAATAAAACTTAGAAATTAAATTATTTTTGAAAGTTATATATATTTTAGTTGATATGTTTGGCCGAATGCCATCCAATTCTTCATAGATTACCACAACTCGAATAAATACGTCTTTATTTTGATTTTAACCTTGGAATATTTTACGCATTAGTTATGCCTTTACTCAAACCCAAAAATATATATATAAAGATTTTCAATAGAAATTTTATTGTAATTAAACAGAAAATCTAGCAAAGTTAGCAAGTTCATATCATATTGCAATTCAGGGAATTTTTTTGTTTAAGAAAAATAAAGGAAATCAATTTTTTTAAATTAAAATATATTTA
>JAQFZL010000740.1:0-13572 GCA_034695685.1 Galumna lanceata
AGTTTTAGAGTTTAATAATAATAATTAATAATTTGTTAATTTGTTTTATCGCTAATTTGTTGCGCAATCGTTGCATAAAAAACTAATAATAATAATATTATTGATTTTTCAGTTATATTTTGGGTCATTCATTACTACTGCCGTTTAATGCGTTTTTGTGCTCCGCTGTCCTCAATGAGGACTCGTTGAGCTCTGAGTGCAACAAAACTCACTGTTCGTTCCGCAACGGTTAGTGCAGTTTGTTTTGAATCTTGCAAATTATGTCCGAAGCCATTGCCTCAAACAAAAATTATAATCAATACTAAACTAATAATTATTTATTTGACTTTCAATTTGTTATTCTTCTTAAAGACAACGAAAGTCTGTGTTTTTGTTTGAGTCCACAAAACGGACGTAATTTCTAAACCAATTATCAGACAATTTGTCGTTCGTTTCAACCGTTTTTCAAATCAAATGTGTTTTCAATGTTTGCCATCGGTTATGGCCAACACTGACTTTAATTATTATCAAACCATTCAAGTTAATTGTCCGCCCATTTTGGATATAAACGAGAAATCGGCCACTCATTGCTATGACGTCCAGAACCGACGGTTTGCCAGAAACGACAGGTCTGTCACTTATTTTGTTTTTATTTAAATCCAATATTTTATTTGAAAGAAATACTCGAAAATTAGTTTAAAGTATAAGATTTTGTGTGAAAATTAGTTGTGAAGCAGTGCTCGAGTAGTGGTCGTTGGCCTCAATTAACTCATTGTCTAAAGTCGACCCTATTTTGTCATTAAACCTAATTTGTGTCCAAAGATTTTGATTAAAACATTTTATTGTTCACACAATTAATAGTAAATAGTGGGCACTATTTCGGGTGGATTTAGTTTTAAGGGTTGGGTCGACAACTCATTCAAAACAATGAAAGCAATGAAAATAACAACTGATTTAATGAAAAAATTATTGTAATTTTAAATCAAAGGAAATGTATATTCGCTCTCAAAACAAATGTTTGTCAAAATAAGAGAGAGATGTCTCTCCAATCGATATATTATAGCACAGGTGTAACGGCACTGACCGCTCATTCGCACAATTATTACATTAGAGGTCAAACAAACTTTTTTATTCGTTACCCATATCTCCAACTGTGGTGAAGGGTATGGCCTATACTTGGATTGTAATACAGGGGTTACTCATTGGTTACTCCCAATAGAAGATTAATTATTTGTTTCTATTCTTCGTCTCCAAAACGAATCGATTATATGTTTAACTCGTATTTGAAATTCAAAAATAAATTTTATTTGAGTTTTATTTGAGTTAATTCTTCTGTCGATAAAAATAATGAAAAAATGAATGAAAAAAAATGTCATATGATTTGTGTTTTAACTGATTTCGGTTTCTTTTGGCTCATTAAGAATTCGGAGGAATTCCTCATTTATATAGTAATTGAGATAAGAAGAGAGGACAACAACTTTGACTTTCAAGAAAGGTTTGTTAGAAATGCCTGGATGATTGCCTTGAGCCCAATAATTGCTTTCGTCGAATTCATAAAATATTTCACTGAATTAAATGATTTTTTTTTCAAAAGTTTTAATAATTTTTCTGATTGTGTTGTGAACCCAATCCGTGTCCTTCAGTCGGAATATTTTTACCATTAATTATAAGAGAATTGTTGTCAGAAATGATAATAAACAGCATTTGAATTGAATTGAAATATTTATAATAAAAGCACTTGACTTCACTCCTACACTAAAATAGTATTCATAACTTTATTGGATTTACTTTCGGCCCTAAATTACTGTTTGGAGACAATTAATAATTTGTTTGATATATTGAGAAATGAAAAATGTTTTTCAAATGTTTGGGTCAACTCTTTTCTATTTTATTTTTATTAAAAGAAACGACTCATCGAAGCGTAAAATTTTTTCTTTTATTATCTGAAAACTTCTTTAATAGTAAATATAGTAAAGAATTAAAATCATTATTTTAGTTGTACTCACGTTTGAACCACAAGAGTTTACACCTGCTATTGGCTCACCATTAGATGTCTGCTCTCTATTGCATTTAGTTTTGATTTTTTAAGTGTTAAAAACAGGATCTGTTTTAATAAGGGATAAGTGCTCTCATCTAACATATTGTTCAAGAGATCAGCTCAGACTCTAAATTGCTTTTTTCATAATAGGCTTAACTGACTCTTAGATTAGAAAATTCGATAATAATGTTCTCAAAAGTTAATTGTTTTGTTATAGTCTTATGGTTTTTGTTGTTTTGTGTTTCTTATGATTAAAAACTAAATCGATTTGCGGTCATTTTGACGAAACAATATTTATATAAATAATAGTTAAATTTTTAACTTCGAAGTCATTTAAGACAAACCAACCGTAAATCCGAGAGACATAAAATGTCAACAATTGAGAGTGAATTCAAAGAGAGTTATATCTGATTGTCACTCAAATAAGGCCAATATATGTGTTCTTCCTCATTGGCACAACCATTACATTCATTTGTCACTCTATGCCACTGACAGAGCAGTCGCTTAACTTATTTTTTTAGTCAATAATATATAACAAAACAAAAAACATTGAAATTATTGTAGAATTTTATGGAATTTTTCAGGCGTTCATCCATTAGAGCGATTCTTCAGCCATTTATTGAGCCATTCCTTCAGCCATAGCAATGAGAGTCACCTTTTTTTCTTTACAATTGTTTTGTGAAATGCAATTAAATTTTATTTAACTCAATTGAAGACAATTTGGGACTATTATTATGAAACAGTTATTATATAAGATATTTAACATAACTTTTATGCCACTGTTTTATTAAATAGAGTTATGTTTTTCTATTCAATTTTAAACTCTATGATTGTGTGTCAGATCGGGTTTTATGCTATAAAAAGTTTTTAATCTTAACCTCCAGTTTAATACTGGTTTCCACGAAACAGTCTCTCAAATGATAGTATTATATCATATGTTAGTATTAAGTGTATTCTCATCTCACAAATAGCCTGGAGTTAGACGAAAGGATCACATTTATAATCCAATTTTTTGCCATTTGTTATATATATTAAAAGTTATTCTGTGCTCACTTGTGTTCCTTAACCATCACAATGTTTATTGTATTTTTTTTTTGTTCAGCTCTCAGGTATTTCTAGTAAATATAAACTCATAGGGGTTTTCAAAGTGAGTCCAAGTCGTGTGCTTTCGGTGTTAGAATCAGGAAGTTTGCACTTTTCGGTATAACTCATAATAGACTCCTTTGAGAGATACGAATATTTTTAAAAACAAAATCCACTTCTTTATACCTGAACCTATGCTCAAGACATGTTTACGTAATAAGACATGTGTGTGAATCAGTGTCTTTTCATGTCACCAATCAATGGTTGGTTCTCTTTAGTGGCAAACATCGAATGAATAGATTTTAAGAATAGTTACTCCCATTTATGAATTGTTAAGGAGTTATGTTTGCAATTCTTTACTTGTCTTCGATATTATGAATATTGACTGCATTGACTGCTAGCGTGAAATGATTTGAATGTGGATTTCATGCCTAAAATATTTCGTGCGTTCGACTCATTTAATACGAAAGTATTGCCACTTTTAGAGACCCGCAAATTGCGAGACTTTCAACTCAAACGTTTAGTTAATATTTAAGTCCAAATCGAGACTAGAGTTGACTTAAATCACACCAAACGACTTGACTTTGAATCTACGCTCCAATCAATGATTATATTAAAAAGTTTGTTCTTGGCTTAAAAGTGCGCCAAACGTTTCGAAATACAGTCATAAAAACTTGTGATGAGAGTATGCAAACAATTTAATGAATTCAACGCATTTCTGTTTAAATCATCCCTTCTGTGAACTACATTTAATTCTTGCAATTTATGTAATGAACAAATGAGTACATATGAGACCACAACACATGTGGTGGTTGTTGTGTTAGTTTTCATTCAATAAGAAGGACTAACCCTAAATGGAACTCATTTTTCAATACTCTTGAAGTTTTTCATTTGAGAAGCACTTCTGTTTAGCACTTCTCGTACTCTCACAAAGTTATTCTGAGTGACGCAAATTTGTTGGTTGTGTTACTTTCTATACATTAATAGTTAATTGCAAACATTTTTTTCCTCATTTTATCGATTTTAATATTCGCCAACAATTTGTGTTAAAAAGTCGTATGACTTCGCCTTTTAATACGATTAGAATTTTGTGTTATATATAACTGGAAATTATGTTTCGTTGAATAACTTGTGATTTATTGAAATAGACGTTTGACTTATTGGTGACATTAAACTTAACTCAAATTAAAGTTTATATAATATTAATCATAATATAAATGAGAGAAGAATTGCCGCGTCATATATAGAGTCGTTTCTCCGACGAATGACTTCGCAAAACTTCATAAAACTTTGTTATTATTGGCGTTCGGTTTCTGTTATAATATTTCTCTCATAACTATTAATGATATAATGATATGGTTTTTGACATTAATTTATTTTATTTCTGATTCGATTATTTCAAACTCAGTTAAGAGTCATTTTTCTGTGCCATTCAATAGTAAATGTAGTATTTCTGTGCTTTTTTAAATGAAATCCTTGATTTTGTTGATGAATTTGAAATGCACTGAATATTAAACAAATAAACCGTCTGTGACTGCAATCGAAAACCATTTGAACCAATAACTCATTTATTGAAAATTATTATTAAATCAAACGAAATGAAAGTTAAATGGAATCGAAATTTAGACGGCATTCGACCCATGAGTACAGTTCCAGAAACTGATGTTCTATCAAATGGAAAACATGAGGAAGTGGTCAACTCAGACACAAATTTATTTCCTCATTTGGTATCTGACAAAAGTGGAGATATATCTGTTAAAGAGGATAATAACCTCGTCGTTGTCCACACCTGTGAAAGTCCTTCTTCTGCTTCAATGAGTTCAAAACGTAGTGATAAGTCGAAGGTTCGGATCTCGAGTTTATTCGGTTTGTTTAGAGACAAAGTTAAGGACAAAGTCATAAACGATAACACGAGTGAAGACTGTGTCAGTAATTTTAGTGAACTGTCGGGCGCTACCATTCCTTCATTGCTTTCAGTGAAAAGTGCTTCTGTTAGTATGAGACGAAAGTCAAACTATGGTTCTCGCGATTCTCTTTTGCCATCTTCTGATCGGATAGGGTTTGAAACTGACAGTCGTCGACGCCGTCGAGCAAATAGTCTATTGGCTCGAAGTTCATTACGGCAGTCGTGGCAACAGCTCAATGTTATTAACAAACTTCCTGTCGGTAACACTTATATAATACCAAAAGAAAGACTTCCAAATCATTGTTTGATTTCGAATCCTTCGCCCCAAATAGTGAGACAAAAGTCATTCGACCATCAATTGAGTCAAAACTCAGAAATAAGACCAAAATCTGATATTTCGCCTGAAGTCAGTACTTATCCTCAAAATATATCAAAAGTGTCAGCAAAAGACGGAAATGTCGAAATTGAAGCAAATCTAAGCGGATCTCAATCTAATCCTCACTCATTTCAAAAAGTTAGTGACGGCGAAGATATTGAGAACAATCGGCCAATTGTTATGCGAACAGATTTGCAAACAGTCCATAACGACTGTATCTCAGACTTTGATCTGAATGAGAAAAATGGTTGCGGTTGTGATGAAGTCGATAATAAAGTTCAAAGTGTTGTTAATTCGTATGATTCCGAACATATTTTACTAAACAACTCAAAAATTAATTTTGACCCAAAAAACAGCTTAAAATCATTAAAAATTGAGCAAAAACTTAAGTCAGATAAAAATGATGCTCATATCAGGACTAATGCTTCCAAAAATGGTGTCCAACAGAATAAAATTTGTGTCAATCAGAGTAATCTCATTCCTAATTCTGAATCAATTAATAGCGAAGAAGTAGTTTTAAATTCAGTTCAAATCATTGAAAAGACCTGTAATTTAAGTACAAATCAAAAGTCAATTAAACAAAATGGAAGTGATTTTAATGAGAAAAATACTTTTAATGATAACGAATATAACGAATGTTCAAATCAAATGAATTTTAGTCGAGACACTCAACAAATTGAAATAACGGATGACTGCAATACAGACGAGAATTCGTCTAATGATATAATTAGAGTGAAAGTCAAAAAGAACAGATTGCCTGAGTCTGAGTCAGTTTGTTTCACTTCAGATATATTGACAACAACTTTGTTGACAGAAAACATTGACAATGAGTGCAATAATGACAGAGCAGTTGTTCTGACTTTTATAAATGATGAGCCGATGACGAACAGAGAAGGAAATGTTGACAAACAGTCCGTTGACAGTAGTATTACAAACCCTTTGTTTGTTAAGACGACACCAATTCAAGGAATACTTAGAATGAGGAGTAGAGAGTCTACGAGTGAAGAGAATTCTCCCAACACTTCCGCCAAAAACGAAGTTAACGGCAAAAGTCGAAAGAAAGTGCATTTCGCCGATAATTGTTTTCATTATAGAAACTCAAGTCATGGTCGGAGCCGTTCAGTCAGAGCCCGACATTCCAGTTCTTTGGGTACAATTCGTACAATACGTACGAACCTATAGTTGCTTTTGTCGACCCTATTAGAGCTCATAAATAATAAAATTAACGCCAACTCTCGAAACACTCGTTCTGTCCCTAAATTTATTATTGATTTCTATATTTGTTTTGATGGTTCTCTGACTGTTGGAAAGGTTGTCCTACTTTTGGTCTTAAACTCCATTAACGTTTTATATAAAAAAGTTGAATAACCGCCTCTACCTGTGCCCCAACTATAAAACATAACTGTCGACCACAAGGTTATTAAGACATTTTCTATTATTGCTATCAGTCCTACAAAACACTAAAACTGATGCAAATCTCAAAATACTTTAATTACTGAAAAAAGAATTTTATTATTTGACTAAAAATTCTTTGACTGACTTAACAACTAATGAATTGAAATAACAAACAAAATCTTTTAATAAATTTGCATTTCTTTAAATCATGCGATTAATTGCATTAAAAATTCAAATTAATTTCCAGTAATTTTAACGTTTGAATGCTTTGAATGACAGGCGTTTTCTCATCGATTGATCGAAAGACAGCTAATCGGAGGACAATTTTCATCAATACTATGGGTCCATCATTTGCAGCCAAATGGGCCACAAATCCCAAAATTACAACAAATGATAGAAAACCAACGACTCGACTCCCCGTTCATACCAATCCTTTAGGCTCTTCAGTTGCCAATAAGAGAGGAATCACCAAAATTAATGCCACTAATGACCGAAAGATTCCGAGTCGAACACCCGTTTCCAATAATATTTCGAGCACTCCATGTGTTGTCAAATGGGGGAATACCACCAAAATTAATCAACCAATTGAACGAAAACCTATTCGAGGAACAGTTCATACAAATCCTATTACCAACTCATCAGTTGTTGGGAAAAAGACGACCTCTAGAATAGGTTCTTCTTATATGACTCCTTCTAAAAGAGATATTCGTTTAACACAATCGGCAGAAGATAAGCAAAGAATCCAAAAATTGACGCAATTATGCGATGAGAAGACCATACATTTGAAAAATTTAGACATAAATCAAAATTATATGAGACTCGCGTTCGACTCTTTTGCTGTTGTTATTCAACATCTTTTAGAACAGGTTTTGCATTACTTATTAGTTTAAATGATTACTCGTTTAATCTCTGTTTTAAATCTCGAATCCTATTTAGTCTTCAATTTATGTCAAATTCTAAATCAAATAATTTTTTTATTTACAGTTCGAACCCTTCGAAAATCCCAAACTTAAGAATGCATTGAAAAAAACAAATGAAAGGTGTGATCAACTGGAGGATGATCTTGGTACGATTTATTATTGTTTTTCTATTGTTTTCTTTACTTATATTTGTTTTACAACTTTTTTGTTCTTTTTTTAAAACACTTAAAAACAGATGTGAAAGATGTAGAACTAAATAATATGAGACTCATATTTGAGGAACAAATCAATCATTTGATGAAAGAATTAGAGAAAAATTTTTCAGATCTAAATCAGGCAAAAGTGAGTCACGAATCAAATATAAAGAAACTTAAAGAAATCCATTTCTATGAAATGAAATCTATTGAAGAAAAATATAAAAAACAATTGTTTATTAGTCAACAAAACTGTAATCAATTGCTTAATGAAATTGAAGAGAAAAAAATTGAATTGAATGAATCAAAACAGATAAGAGAAGCCCTTCAGTTCAAAACTAAACAAATGGAAGAGAATATTATGAACGATAAGGACAAGAAGTTTAAATATTTATCGGAGAAAAGTAGACAATTGGAACTGGAAGTTGACTCACTTAAGGCAGTTATGGATATGAAAAATGAAAAAATACATTCTTTGGAACGAAAAATGATTGAAACTCAAGAAAAGATAAACGAATTGCCGACCGCTAAGGAATCTGTGAAATGTCTTCAACAACAGGTGGAAACACTGCAAATAACTCTGGACCGGAAAATACATCAATTCAATCAATTGACTCGAGAACACGAAGATCTCAAAACCGAATTTGAAAAAGAAATGAGAGAAAAGCGCAGACTTTCGATGAGAAACGAAGAATTAACCTTTCATTTGAATGAAACTCTCAACGAATCGATCTCTGGTTTAAATAATTGTACAAATTTAGACCCCTTTGATGGTCATCGCTTTAAAAGTCCCGCTCCCATCACAAGGATTCTGCACAACGACGACACTCCTGTCAGGTGTCTCCATAATGACGAGACACCCATTAAAATAAACCGTTCGATTAGTGTTAATAATGGTCCGACGCCTTCGCCTTTAATACGAAAGAATCTGTCAAAAGTATATCGCTCGGCATCTGTCACAATGGCCTCAACCAATTCGATGACACCAAATAATTTTGTGCATTACTTTCCCTCTTCTGGATCTGATACAGAGAACGTACCGATTAATAAGGAAATTAATGATGAAGTGTTTGATAGCGGAACCAGTTTTGTTAATTGTCATCCAATGCCTGAATCTATTAAAAAGTCAGTTAAAATTAAGCGCATTGAGAAGTTGTCCGATGAAATGATCCCTCAGTCTGTGTTTGACAGTGGCTTCGAGGAAATCCAAGGACTTAATTCTTTGCCCAAATGATTCTCCACTTTTTAATTAATGCAAACTTTAGTCTAATTAATAGAATTATTTCTATTATATTATATTTGCAGTAAACACTTGTTCTCTATTTTAGATTCATTTGAAACATTTCTCTTGAAAGTTAAACATAATTTTAAGCATAATTTTAGAATTGATTAGTGCTTAACATATGGAAAGCTTAAACTTAGAAATACATTTAATTAATGGAAATCAAAGAAAAAGAGTTCAATTAAATGCACGGCTAATGAAGACGAACCCAAAGTCTGAATGTTATGAATTTTTCTATTATATTACCATTTGTTGCATAACCTTTTTTTTACGGAACAGTATTTACGAGTCTTTGACTGCATTTCCTCGAACTCAATGTCTTTAACTGTTTGTCAGTAATTATAGAAAATTATTTCAGTTATGAACTAAAGACTATTCGTAATCTTTTTTAATGAATAACTGTTTAAAATACAGTCGTTGACTGTCGTCACACTTTGTGCTCATTATTGCAATGAGTCTATAATTAAGTCCAGAATTATATTAAACGCTTTATTTGTTTTATTTCTTTTATATATTCCATAATATTTACTAATATTTCTATTTTTCAAAAATTTATTTTTCTGTGATCTTTATTTTCTTGATTTAAAAGTATTTTATGTTATTTGCTATTAAGTTATATAACACACAACTAGTCGTTAAATATTGGGTTTTAATTGAATTGTTGAGCACTTGTTTTGAAAATGTTTTACGTTTTTTGAGTACATATCGGGAACTCTGATTGAAAATTATTTTAAAAGAAAGGTTTAGATTATTTTAACTTTTCATTTCAATCGTTTCGACAAAAAAATTATCTTTGATTTCCCATATATTTGTGTAAATAAGAGTTTTTAAGTCAATTGTGAATTACAGTTCTCTCTCGTTATTATCATCTCTTTTCGTTTCAGCAATATTTGCTTTTTTGATCAATGATTTTATGAATATTTGTATTATATTAGAGGAATAGGTTTTGCTTTAAAGAATTGGTTAATATTATGAATGAATGGTTGTCTGATATCATTGATAAAAACGATTGAGAACTGTATTTCAACACTCGTTTTATTGAAAACGACTGAACGTTTAATTAGTTTATTGAAGCGATCAGTTCTTTAGTATCTGTGATTTAATCTCAAATCGTATATTAAATAAGAGATAATTTTCCAAAAGTATAATAAACTAAAAAAATTGGTCACAAATTTTTCCCAAAAAATTATCTTAAATTATCTCAAAATCTGATTTATGAGTAGATTTGACTAATGTTCCAAAAAAGGTTATAATCGATTAAAAATTATATTTTTCAGAACTACTAAAACATTATCGACTGAATTAGTATTTTTTGTTTATTTCAATTAATCTGTTTTTATCTATATTTGATATTTCATTGTTTTTTTGATCGAAATAACGAAATGCCGATCAACTGATCGATTCATTTGTAAATTAAATCAATTTATTTGCACTCATTAATGATTGAATACAAAATAAAATTTTATGTAAATTTAAATCAATTTTCATTAAAATAGTTATGAAAACTAAGAAAATTGAATTTATTTTTTATATTAAATATTTAAAAGATTATCATTTGGTTATATCTAACAATAAATTGTTTGATCAGTTTTTTCTGATCACGAATTCAGAACTGTTCTAATTCTTAGTTATTTATTTATTTAGTATTCATTTCGAAATTTATTTATTATTATATTTTTTCTAATATTCATTAAATATTTACATCAATTGGTTTATCGATGAAATCAATGAACTTTTATTAGGAATGAGTTCTCAATTTGTTAAAGTGATTAATAACATAATCGGAAGGAATAATTGATTTGTTTATCTCAGGCTTTCTCTCCGGTAAGTCGTTTAACGAGAAAATAGCAAATTATCGAACCTTTAATTGAAAATCAATTTATTTATAAACATATATTTATTGCAAATCAGCGCAGAATATAAACAAGTTTTTTATTTAGTTTTATTGCTTTAAGTGAGACCACCGCCACGACCATCGACACCACCACTACCACACTATCACTACAATTACTGCACAAATTATTTCAATTCAAATGGTAGTCAACATTACTTAACGACATATTTTTTTTTAAATTCCGTTTCCGTGAGAACACATCTGAAGATAAACTTTAAGTCAGAAATTTTGACAAAAATAATAAAAATCTATCAAAAAGTTCTCAAAGGAATCAGTTTTTGAAAATAATTTTTTTAAATAAAAATAAAATAGATTTTTGTTTTGAAATCCAGTTCTGTTATCCAAGTGTTTGATTACATTCACCCCTTTTGGCCATTATTTCTACAATAAGTTTAAGTAAACTTCAATTAAATTATATCTGAAATTATCGATCGATAAAAATTATAGACTATTTTGGCCTCAGTTTTGACACAAATAAATAAAATACTTTTACTAAAAAACATTGAAAATCGCTTTCAGACAAAATGATTGCATATTCAATGAATTCAAAAACAAATTTAATCTTTAAATACTTTACTATAATTATAGTTTAGAATAATATCAAACCATTTGTCTTTCAATTAAAAATTTAATTAAATTTTACTTTTTTTAAATTCAATTAACTCTTTAAATAAATATTTAAACGAATCTCATTAACGAATTTCTTATTAACCATTCCTTAGAGTAACGAATATAAGTGAATTGACCTTTTTCTAAAAAAAGCTTTATATAACCCCTAGAAAGTATTTGAGGACCAATTTTGTTGCTGTGATAACCATTGGAATAAATGTGTTGATGTCTAACAAACATTCCTTCATAAAACTTCTAATTTCCATAATTATGAAAACATTTGTCCCATTTGTCCGAAAAAGATAAATATCCCATTTCTTTGAAAATTTAGAGCATTTAGAAAATTGGGGAATACTCATACAATCGAAAAATTGAGAAAATACCCTAAAAATGGAACATTTTTGACATCAGTTTTATAGTAGTTGTCATTTCTTTGATCTTTTATTCTTTACTTCCTTTAAATATATATTTTTTATTGAAATCTTTGATAAAATAAAACAATTTTTGATTTGTTTTATACCAACAAATCAAAAGTGAAAGCTCTCTAAATGGAACAATTTAAGTATTTTCAAGTATCTTGCAAATTTTAAAATTCAATATGAAAGTATTCTATATTGTAGTCTATAAGTTCAACATTTCTATAACAAAACTCGAACACAATTATTGAATCACTGATGACCAAGAGGGTATAGCCCTATATCCCCCCTGAGGGGCGAAAAATAGTTGTATAAAACTGCTGAGAAACTGATACCCCCCTCAAAATTTTGGCTAAAATCTAAAATATACTGAATTTGGCCAAAATTAGATTTTTTCCCGAAATCTAGACATTATTTAATGGAATAATTCAAATAAAGTCAAACTTAAGGTGAAACTGGAATTAAATGCATATGACTGTAGCATAAGTTGTCCATTCGCTGCAATTTTATACAATTTTTGAAATTTTAATGAATTTTCCAGTCTATAGTCCAACAAATTTTCTGATATTTTATTGTTGGACTCATTATTAATGAGTTTTCTATTTATATCGAGATATACCTTCTTTTGGCCGTTTAATCAACAGATAATAACACAAAAATTAAATAAAAATCAAAACTAATGCATATCTTTTGAATTTTGAAATTTTAATTAAAAAACAATTTCTAAAAATATTTCACAAATTTTTACATAAATTTTTGTTTAATTACTAAAATGAGAGAAACTATGACTCAAATGAAAACATTTATTAGAAGAGTTTGTCGACAATATGAGGGGTGACTCTAATGAATGTCACCCAAAGACCGAAACGAAGCAATTGTTTGTAGACATCACTTCGAGCCCTTCTCTTCTCTTCTTCCAAATCAAAATTTTTGGCCGAATTGTTGGTTAACCGAAACATTTCTTAAGAGTCTTTAAAAACATTTTAATTTATTTGAATTATTATTATTAATATTCAGTTAATACTCACATTATTTGACAAAAAATGAATGAATTAAATTATAATTAAATTAAATGATTCACTGATTTTTGTATTTTATTTTCCAAATATTAAATGTTTTCTTTTGAAGTGAAAACACGTTAAGAAAATCGATGACATCGATGGCGACCTCTTCTGTTTGACAAAAGATTTTAATCAAAATTTTCACATAAAAAACTTATTTAAAAATAATTATTAAAGCATTAACTTTTATGTTTTTATTTCATCAAAATAGTTAATAAAAATAGTTTTTTTGTTAGAATATTGGGATATACTATTTCTCTTCATTTTTATTAAAAAATATTTCTCTGTTAACTCAAATTTTTAAAAAAATTAAAATATTTTTAACCACTTTATTATTGAAATAAATAATATTAATTAAAAAATGTATCAATTTTTAATAGAAAGATAAATTATTAAAATTTGTTAAGAAAATAAAAGAT
>JAQFZL010000741.1:0-13568 GCA_034695685.1 Galumna lanceata
TTTATTAGTCATTGAGTTTAAACTGAATTTCAGTTGAATTGTTTTTAAAGTTTTTAAAATAATTTATTAATTGTTTTTGAAAATATTTTCAATATTGTATCCTGTTCAAATATCAAGTTTATATGACTGTTAAACAAAACAAGCGCTAAAATTAAAAACTTCTCTTATTGTAAACCACGTGACAAACAAATGGATCGTTGTTTACATTATTTTATAACTAATATTCAATAATATTTTAAATTAAATTCTAGTGAAAAGACTCGACTCTAGTCTTTTAATTAATTATATCGAAATAATAATGAATTCTTTGATTTCTATTTTATGTCAAAATTGTTTACTTAATTCAAAGAATATTAGATTTTGTAATACTTTTCATCAAAAGATTGAAGAAATTTCACCGAAGAATCAGAAAAATAAATATTCAAAAACTATTTTATTACCAAAAAGTAGTTATAATTTGAGGCATTCGAGAGCTCTTGAATTAAAATCAGAGAACGTAAACATTTTTATATTTTTTTTAGGAATAAATTATTTTTGAATTAAAGGATATATCGGTTGAAAAATTTATAAAATTGTGTGACAGAAGTCAAAGGAAGGGTTCGTTTGTGTTACACGACGGGCCTCCATATGCCAACGGGTCTCTACATTTTGGTCACGCCATCAATAAAGTAAGTCTTAAACCATATCTTATTTCCAATAATTTTGTTTAATTAAGTTTTTAAAAGATATAATTTGTCGGCGAAAGCTTTTGTGTGGTTTTGAAGTTGATTTTAAGCCGGGATTTGATTGTCACGGACTACCCATTGAACTAAAAGCACTTTCATCTGATTCTCAATCATTAAATCCATTAGAAATCCGTCGAAAAGCAAAACGTTTTGCTCTGAATGTTATCGACGAACACAAGACTTGTTTTAAAAATTGGGGAATAATTGGCGATTGGGTTAACCCTTATTTAACTCTTAATTCAGATTATATTCAAAAAGAAATCGAAGCCTTTCATATACTTCTTGAAAAAGGATTATTATTTCGAGCAAATCTACCGGTTTATTGGTCTCCCACTGCCAGTACCGCATTAGCGGAGGCAGAACTTCAATATAATGAAAAACATGTCTCCCAATCAGTTTTTGTAAAGTTTGAGTTAACACAAACACCTAAATGTCTTGAGAGTTATGCAAAAGTTTTTGTTATCATTTGGACGACTACTCCCTGGACACTACCGGCCAATGAGGCCATCGCTTATTCATCAGACATGAAGTACTGTTTGGTGACAGTCGACAGATTTCCCGAACAATATTTTTTAGTCGCTAACGATTTAATTCAAAACTTAGAGGAAATATTTTCATCAAAATTTAATATAAAACAAGTGATGGATGGCTTTCAACTCAATGGAATCACTTATAAGAGTGTCCACGGATTTCAAACCAATAATTTACCTTTCTTAGATAGTACTCACGTGACCACTACTAAAGGCACGGGTTTGGTCCACATCGCACCCAATCATGGATTAGATGACTATCGGCTTATAATCAAAAACAATATTCCAATCAAAGAATGTATTGTCGATGAGTTCGGCCGATATATGACTCCTTCAGATCCAATATTAGATAAAAAGCATGTTTTAAATGAAGGCAACGAAATAGTAATGAATTTACTGAAAGATTCCATTCTTTTTAAACAAGAAATCATTCACAGCTATCCCTATGACTGGAGATATAATGAACCGGTGATTATAAGGTCAAGTCCTCAGTGGTTCCTCAATGTTGATGTCATTCGCAATGATTGTATAAAAGAAGTTGAAAACACTGTTTTCTACCCCAACACATATAAACAGTATCTTATCGATCAATTAAAAATTCGTCCGAATTGGTGTATATCTCGTCAGAGGTCATGGGGTACTCCCATACCTGTTTTTTATGAAAAAAGTGATAAACAACTTATGAAGCCATTGATATCTAAAAATATTATAGATAAACTAGCAAGCACATTCAACGAAAAAGGATGTGATGAATGGTGGGTCTCCCCAATAGACAAATTGGTTTCCAATCAATTAATTGAAAATGACTTAAAGCTAAGCGCCGGTGATTTGATTAAAAGTAAAGACATATTTGATATTTGGTTCGATAGTGGCATCAGTTGGAGAACTGCTTTAAATGAGCCAAATATTGCGGACTTATATTTGGAGGGTTACGACCAATTGCGCGGTTGGTTTCAATCTTCACTTATATTGAGTGTTGCTCTGAGAAACTGTTCGCCATTCAAAGCAGTTAAGATTCACGGGTTTGCACTCGACAGCGACGGTAAGAAAATGTCTAAATCTATCGGTAATGTAATCGATCCGAACTCAATCATTGAAAACAACAAAAATCCCAAAACTAATTGTGGATCCGATGGTTTTCGGTGGTGGGTCGCCAAGAATGCCTCAAATCATAGGGACCAAAAAGTGGTGTTAAGTCATTTCGATGAAACTTTAATCGATATAAATCGCATTCGACTCACTCTTCGTTTTATGATAGGAGTTCTCAAAGACTTCGACACTTCTAAAGATATCTGTAATTTGTCTGAAATGAATATTTTGGACAAATATATGTTACATATTTTGCACAAATACTTGAATCAAATCAATCATAACTACGAGTTGTTGAATATGCATCAAATCGTTGACAAAACACTTGAATTTATAATAACTCAATTCTCGAGCCTCTATGCGAAGAGAGTCAGACATCGATTATATTGTGATTATAAAACATCTCTGAGAAGAAAATCGTGTCAAACAGTTTTCCTGTATTTTTATAATTCAATTCTTTTTAATTTGGCTCCAATTTTGCCACACATTATGGTTGAGGCATACAATCATTTGCCGACTGATAAGAATTTCATTATAAATAATGAAGAGTGGAATCAACCGAATATAGAAGAAGACATTAAACTGATTTTAGATATGAATGACTCGATTAATAAACATTGTTTAGACAAACATTTGATTGAATTTGATTGCCATATAAGGACATCAAATACTAATTGTCTTCAAAATATTTCGGTGAGTTTTCAACTCAAAACCAAATCATTTCCACTAAAACTTTAAAATTTAATTTATTTCAAAGAAATTTCAAAAAGAAATGAATTCAAAAGATTCTGATTTGTGTGAATTACTTTTGGTGTCTTCAGTTAGTTATAGTGATTCAGGAGTGACGCAAAAGGATGGCATTACTTTAAGCGGAAGTTCTAATCAAATGGATTTTGAATTGTTGATAACAAAAGCTGACAATAGTTTGTGTAACAGATGCCGACGTTATACTTCTTTGAATGAAAATGAGATCTGTGACCACTGCCGACAAGTTTTGACTCTTAATTCAATACAAATTTAAATAATTAAAAATATTGTATTTATTTTCATTTACTACAAGTTATTAGTTTTTAATTAGACTTAAAAAGATAATAAACAAAAGGTATGGAAATCACATTTTCTTTATCTATGAATAGCCTTCAAATAAAAGTTACTTTTTATCGCTTAAAGTTTAAGTGTTTGGTTTAATACCATTTTATTTAACACTTTTACTTCAGGAATGAAATATTTTTAATCTTAATTTAATATCAAAATTAATGTATTCGTTATATTTTTTTTTTCAAATGATATGATTATATCGTTTATCATAATTTCTATTTTCAGCAAAACTTTTACCTTTTTTTTTCGGTAAACTTTTCATTGAATATACAATAATTTATTCAAAAGTTGTCTAAAAATTATTAATTAAAAAACTAATTTGTGAAAAAAGTTCGTTTTAATAGGAATTATATTCATTAATGAGTCATAATTTTGGTCACATTTTTGTCAAATATTCAAATAATAAATTTATAAAAACTTTGAAATATTCAACGCATTTAAGAATCTCTAGAATTTGATCGATAATATTATTAAATATAAGATTTATTTAGTTAACAAATAAGGCATTGAATTATTTCATTTCATGATAATACATATAATAGCCATTTGCCAATCCATTGATAATTTATTGATAATTTGGTGACTTATTGTTGACTAATTGCTGAATCATTTATTAATTAATTAGAAACTAAGTGTAAATGTGGTTAACTTTTAAGGATTAATTAATTTAAACAATGAATGGATAGAAGTTTAAAATAATTAAAGCTATGGGTCAGTAAGTGATGGCATTAGTTTTTGTTAACACCTTAAAGGTTGTGCCACTTTATAATAATATTCTGTGCTATTATTGAGAGCCTCGTATGAGTCGAGAGAAAAACTAAAACCTTATCTGAGAATCGATTGAATGGATTCACAAAACGAATAGTTTTTAATAAAATTTTTATGTATTTTAATATTAAATACTATTCTATGCCTTAAAAAGCGTTTGCTTTTAATTGAAAATTTAATTGAATTATGAGTGATATCATCACATATGGTATCAAATGAATCAAATGATGTAATGATGTCAAGACGTGTTGTCGGTGTTATAGTGAGAAGCGGTCGAAAACAAACCCATAATTTTCTTGTAATTGATTTCATATTAATTGAAATTATTTGGATTTTATTATATTTAATATAATATTAATGACAGATGACAGGCGTAAGTCAGGCCACTGTATATCACGCCCTTATCGTTATATTCCTCGAGTTCTTCGCGTGGGGTCTTCTCACCACTCCTGCCATAAGCGTATGATTTAATTCAATTTAAATTTTATATTAATTTGTTTTGAATTTTAATGAAATTAAAGGTATTAAATGAAACGTTTCCTAATCACACATTTTTAATGAATGGACTGATTGTTGGCATTAAAGTTAGAACCGAATCATTTTATATCCAAATTAACGATAATTTATTCTTTGAAGGGATTCCTATCATTCCTTTCGGCGCCATTAATTGGTGCGCTGTCAGACCTGTGGGGCCGTAAGTTTTTCTTATTAGTCACCGTATTCTTCACGTGTAGTCCAATTCCTTTAATGCGATTAAATACGTGGTATGTCTTAAGAGCTAATGTTTTAGTTAAAAGTATTGATAAAATGGTGTTCACTGAACAGGTGGTACTTTGCAATGATATCATTGTCGGGTGTATTTGCCGTAACCTTTTCAGTTGTTTTTGCTTATGTGGCGGATGTGACTAATGAACAGGAAAGAAGTGCTGCTTATGGTTTGGTGTCCGCAACTTTTGCTGCGAGTCTGGTCACGTCTCCAGCATTAGGCGCATACCTGAGCGCAGTCTATGGGGAAAATCTAGTCATATTTTTGGCGACAGCCGTCGCTATTTTAGACGTTTTATTCATATTATTCTTCGTTCCCGAGTCATTACCTGAAAAACTTCGCCTTAAATCTATATCGTTGTGGGAAACGGCGGATCCCTTTGCCTCTCTTAGAAAAGTAGGAAAGGATCGAATGATTTTAATGCTTTGCATCGCTGTCTTTCTCTCATATTTGCCCGAAGCCGGACAGTACTCATGTTTTTTTGTATACTTGAGAATTGTTATGGGATTCAGTTCTGAAGACGTCGCTCTATTTATTGCAGTGGTCGGCCTCTTATCAGTTGTAGCACAGGTTAGATATACTTAATATGGTTTTTTTAAATAACTTGAAAACATTATTTGTAATCTTAAAGACTGCTATGCTTTCAATGCTTATGAAAACCGTGGGTTCAAAGAATACAATAATGATTGGACTCCTTTTCGAAATGCTTCAACTTATGTGGTATGGCTTCGGATCTCAAACCTGGTCTGTCATTCAATATGAGACAAATTTTAATTATTAAAGCCTTAATTTGAATGATATTTAGGATGATGTGGTCGGCGGGCATTGTTGCAGCTCTCGCTTCAATTAGTAAGTGTTTAAATATTTGTGTTTCAATTTATTTCATTTTAAAATATGTTTTGTGTGTCACTATAACAGCCTATCCGGCCATTAGCTCTTATGTATCGACTTATGCTGACGCTGACAAACAGGGACTCGTTCAGGGAATGGTCACTGGAATGAGAGGTCTTTGCAATGGTTTGGGTCCAGCCGTTTATGGATTTGTTTTTAACTTGTTTAATGTGGATCTGACGCATAACGTTCCAGTGGTCGGCCAATTCCCAGGTGGAGGTGAAAGGGGTGCCCTTTTAATCAATGATCGAATGTTGAATTCAAGTGTTGGCCATTTTTTACCGGAAAACCAATTAATTCCGGGCCCACCCTTTGTTTTTGGGGCATTTTTAGTATTGTTGGCTATTTTGGTTACGGCTTTCATTCCAGAACTGATTCACTACGAGAGTAGACATAACTCTCAGAGTGAAAGCGGTGTAACTCATAATATGGGCAGAAATGCCTCAAAATATTATTATACGTCAATGCAGTACCAAAGGAACGACAATCAATGCATTAGTTCTAATGGTATTGATGGCAAAGGAAGCCCTTTGGGAAGTGCCGAAGAGGACAACACTTGTGAACATTCCCATAAATCAATGAAAAACCCTCTTCGTAAGAATGATGACCACAGGTTTGAAATGCATAAAAGAGGGCCGACTAATAGTGAATCGCAATTGCCTTTAATGCAAGGCCTCGACCCGTTATGAGTGTAGTTCTGTTCTGTGATCTCTGTTTTAATAATTGTTTGGTTAGACTGTGAATCAGGTTTTTATTTTATTGTAAAATATTTTCAAATCCATTTCTATTGAAATGTAAGACTACTCTAAATATGAGAATATATTTTAATCATTCAATAATTGGACGAAAAGTGTTTTACATAACATTTAATTTATTGTTGTATTATTGCATCGAATAAATGCCTTCATTTCTATTCAAATGTTATTTTTCACGAATTTGTTTGTCATTCAAATTAACACTTTTTTTGTTATCACTTCAAAACTACAAAAAAAAAGACAAATAAAACTAATGAAACAAATGATGATTTTTTTGTCGAATTTGTCGAACAAATGTTTATTTCACTAATGAATGATTGAAAAGTCGTTCAGATTCTAATCACTCATTGAATATATCTCTAAATTTTTATGTAAACCATTAAACATATAATTGAGTTTAATATTTAGTCCTTAAAATTATTTATAACTAAACTCTCCGTAATTTTGATAATATTTTAGAGAATAGATTTAAAGTGCAATAAAACCGCAATTTTCAACACTTGAATTACAATTATTTGACACAATTTTTAGATAAAATAAAACAATTTGTTTTAATAATAAAACTTATGTTAACATACATTAAATGAATTCGTTTTTAATTACAATCTTTTTAATATAAGTCCAGTCACTTGACTTCCGGAATGACCACCAAAACTAAAGACTGGGCTCTCGATTTCATCGATTAATACAAAATAATCACTAATTTTCAAGTCTTTTATTAATTGAGTTTTAGTGAAATTACAGGACATTAGTATAAAAATGGACTCTTTTGTGGTAATCCTAACAACAAAACTAAGATATTTGAGACGAATCTCATGGATGTCGACGTTCGGCATAAGACAAATGGCATCATAAGTGCCTTTGTCTACAACACATTCAAACTTCTCGTCACAAATCATTGATTTCTTATCCAAGTTATCACTCAATATATCCAACTCTTCAAAAGTGATTGTAATGTCTTTGGATTCGAGTTCTTTGTCAGACATTTGTCGACAGAATTTTATAGAATTAGAGGAATAGTCGGCGCCGAACAGACATTTGTAACCACTTTTTGCCATTTCTAATAACAAAAACCCATTTCCACATCCGATGTCTAATACTTTAGTATCATATCTATGATTGAAGTGATGGCGAAACCAATTAATAATTTTTCGGCTGTTTTTTAATCCGAACCAAATTTCACCGAAATCTCCAAAATCTGAGTAATTCTTGAGTTCTGTTTCATATGATTGATCCCAATATTCTTTTGTGCCGATCACTGAACTATTGGGCACTTCTTCGTCGGTATTGTCCTCCAAATTGTTACTCATTTGTAAACACAAAACATGTGCCGAAAGTAATAAATACAATACAATAGTAAAGAAGAAAATTTTAATGTTTGGCGCATAACTCACCAAAAACTATGTAAGTATTTATTATTTCTAATATCATAATTGTTATGACGTAATATATTTATATAGTTTTTAGTAAGTTATGCGCCAAACCTTAAAATTTTCTTCTTTACTATTGTATGGTTTATGTTTTGGATTTATGGTCTTCCAATTATTATGTTATTAATTATATAAACTTTATATACAGTTAAATCTCTTAATAGTAAACGGTTCGGGAAAGGGAAGTACATTCACTAAAGAGAGGTTTTAGAAAATAATTCACTTTAATTTTATTTTAATTTTTTTATTTAAATAACTATAATTTGTTGGTTAAATTCGATCAGTTTTACTCATTTTAATCAAAGACCACTTTATTCAAAATATTATCATTACTTTAGGAAACTCTTTGAGAATCATTTATTTGAAACTATTGGTGGTATTAAAGAGTGATTTTATTTAGGATTTATTCAAATAGAAAAAATCAAGAAAACATTCGCTCATTTATTTCTAAAAAAAAATCAAAACATTTCTGAGAAAATTTCTCTTTGAAGGGATCCATTTAATGAATTTCCTGTGAAAATGTTCATTATGTAAAAGTATTCACTAAAGGGCACCCTTTGTTTGATTTCTTTTAATGATTGTGGCCATACATTATTTAATACTCTTGCGATTTCATATTTTATTTATATAATAATACGGGAATTTATTAAATAAAATTGACATAAAACAGGTCCGACTGTTTTGTCCTAAAAAACAATTCCCATGATATGCACTAAAAAAATGCTTTTTATAGCCAATAATGAATCGCTTTATAAATAATATTCAGAACAAAATTAAATAATAATTTTAGTTTTATTTGAATTAATTGAAAATATATTCAAATATTGAGTGAATTTAATTATTTCAAACATTTTATATCAAATAATATGCAAAAACAGGAATTCAATGAATTAAACAAAAAATTTTAATGAAGTCTTCGAAACTTAGAGAATATTCTTAATAAATCTAAGAAATGGTAATCCATTTATAACTTTATTAATTTGTTTAAACTATTGTCAAACATTTGATTTAAGGCATTGTTTGGTTTACAACTGGTCTTTACGTTGATTTTGTTGAGTATATTAAACAAACTGTCGGTTCGCTATTCTATCGGTCGATGGCTTCTCTCCAAAGGGTAGTCTTCAGCTCTTTTAAAGAAATAATTAATTTTATTTAAACCACAGTTTAATCCGTTTTCAACATCCAAGTGATGAAGAATTGAAAGAAACGATTGGTTTACCGAAGAATACAAACAAATCAAACAAAAAGAGAAAAGACAATAACTCCACTCCGAAAGATAATACATTTAATGTTCCGCGAAATATATCCCTCTCTTTGAGGTCGACTCCAGTGGAAGCGCTTGAAGTAATTAGTCTCCCATATTATCCAGAAGTTCAATGGCTGATCGACTTCGGTGTCTATACAATCATTATTTACTTTTGCACAGAATTTTACTATTTTTTGGTACCGAATAGTAATGAATATAATTTAAGTTTAATTTGGTGTTCACTCGTCGTTGCCTTTAGTTTGTATGTCTTAGAGATTAAATCATCGCTGATATTATAAAAACTATTTTTAATTATTTTTTGATTTCCAGAAAAATACTTTTTTCAATTACTGGCATTTATTTCAAAGGAGGGGACGAAGCTATAGGAGAGCGATCCCTTACAATAGTGTCCGGTTCTCTCTTCTTCTTGACTGCAATGATTGTCTTAATAGCCGACGAAAATTTCTTAGAATTCGGTTTATTACCGGCGTATCAGAGCTTCAATGAAAGTGCGTTTAAACTTTTGGAGTCGCACTCTATGGCTGACAACGCAAGTGGTCCGACCTCTTTCATTATCGTTAAATTCTTTTTAGCGGTTTTTTGTGGTCTTATCGGTGCCTTCTTTACGTTTCCTGGACTTAGAGTCGCTAAAATGCATTTCGATGCCATTACTTACGCATCCGGTAATCACTTACTTCTGTGAGTTATTTAGTTCTTTCAATATTTTAATGATTGTTTAGTCACTTATTTATTGATTCATATGTTTTGTAGAGTTCTTTTGAATCTTAGTTTTATTTCTCCACTTTTTGTAATCCTTTTATGGATTAAACCAATTGCGAGGGAATACTTCACTGTTAGGAACTGGTCTTCCAGAGGAAGAATGTAAGTCTAAAAAATTTATAATACATTCAATTAATACTCGATTTGTGTTTGAATTTAATTTAAATTATAGAATGAGTTCCGATAGTTTTGAAACGACTCGAATTGTTGTAATACTAGTAGTGATTGGACTCAGATTATGTCTCATCAGAACATATCTTCAGTCATATCTGAATATTGCGCCGCAAAAACTGACTCTAATGAAGAAAGAGAGCGGACGTATCACTAATCTTGATCTTCAAAAACTGGTAATCATTAAAATTAAGTCATTTATGACTTTAATTACAATTGAATGGTTTGACAGATCGCTCGAGTTTTTTACTATTTGTGTGTCGTTACTCTTCAATACATAACTCCGCTCTTCATTTGTTTATTTATGACTTTATTAATGAAAAATTTGGGCGAATATTCGTGGAGTAGTTATATTTGGAGTCCTACTGATCAAAGTGTGGCCCAATTGGACGCAAATGGGAGTCCAGAGATGACAATATCTTTGTTGAGGGATGTTTTTAACGCTACAGTACTAAAAGGTCTGATGGGATTTTCTGTTTGGTGGCTCTGCTCTGTTTGGTTCACAACTACTTCCATAGGATTTGTATACCACTCATATTTTTCGTGATATTATATTTAAAAAATTTATAGAATAATAAACTCTTCATTTGTTTAGTTAAGTTTATTTGAATCAATCCTTTAGTCAATTTATAAAAAAGAAAATAAAATAAAGTAAATCATAAGTTAATGACTTTCGCCTTTCTTTCCTGCGATTCGTTTGAAGTCACTCATATTAGTAGCAGAAACGGGAGATCCGATGAGTGAGAGGTAATCAATTCGTGTCACTTCACTGTTAGACTGATTGTTCTCAACAAATATCTAATAAAAACAAGTCTTAAAAAATGATTTTTAATTCGAAATACAAACCAATAAATTCCTGACGTTTTGAAACTTAACATAACGTAAAGGAATTGGAATCCCTTTAGAGATATCTTCAGCTTTTAGTTCCAACTTCTGGAGGGCTTCCATGGAATTTGACTGATCGAAGTCTAAAGTGTTGGGAAGATTTATGAATAGTTTAATATTTTTGGGTCCGTTCTCTTTGGGGGCCACTATTTTCAGAGAATGTAGTTTTAAGGGTTGATTAAACGCCAGATTTATTATCAACTGTTCGTCACAATCAGACTCTAAATAAGTATTGGAACCACTGGTCAGACAACCCGAGAGGTTGTGTTCATCCGATTCGTTCAAACTCTCGGATTCTGACTTATTTATAAACGTCGATAAGTCGATGTGTCCGACGACTCCGCTATCATTAGATTGAGAGGAGTCTCCTTCACTGCCAACCATTAATTCTCTTATCTTATTCTCGAGTGCCGTCGGGTCCGCACCGCGAATACGAGTCAAAACTACTTTGTTTTTGACGAATACAAATGTTGGCATCACTTCCACACTATAGGTATGCGCCGTTTCTGACATTTAAATCAATTTTAATTAACTGAAGAACAGTTGAGACATATGCCGGAGAGGCTTACCCTCGCACTGCTCGATATCGACTTTGAGAAAAATTGCTTCTCCGAACTGATTACTCAATCTTTCAAAAATAGGTGCCATTCGTTGACACGGACCACACCTGACACACAACACAACCAAAGATACCATTCATTCAATTAATAATTCATTTGAATATAAATGTGTCATATCATATGACTCATATGTTATGTCATACCAATTGGCGGTGAAGTCTATTATCAACAATTTATTGCCACTATTTGTTAGTTCTGTTTGAAAGTGTTGGTCGTCTCGACATACAATTACAGGCATTTCGGCACTCAATTAGTAATTAAGAAGTAATTAAAAATAAAAATTAATTTTCAAATATATTTTATTCGCTTAAAAAGTGCAAAATAATCGGTGAGGAGTCGACCATACATTCAGTTACAAATTTAAAGGTTAGTATTCATGAAATGAGAGCTTTATATAGAAGTTATATTCATATTAAAAGCTTCACCAAATGTGGGCTCAAAAGTTGTTTTTATGTAACGCTTTAAAAAAATATACAAATATTTTAAAGGCTTTAGAATAGATCGAAACCATAAGAAAGAAAAATAACGTCTATAAGTTATAAACTATAGTTATTTACTATAGTTAACGTTGGGCAAAATTCCCTTCCCTCGTTTATCTTCCGAAACTTTCCGGAATCTTCCCAAAGTTCCGGGCACTTTGCCCAACGAAACTTCGGAGTCGTACACACACTACGTGGCACTAGCACTATGGAAGGCATTGGCGCACGCGTTTATACTAGACACATATCTTTATTCATATTATTTGAAAATTTATTGAATTTATTACTTCATTTGATTTAATTTAGTTATCAATTGTTTTGAAAACATTTTTAATTTATTTAAATTTGAGGTTTTGTTGAAAAGAGTGCGCATGACTTTAATCATATGTTTTTTATCGATTGCATTACTTAACCATCAAATATATAATTGTCCGTTGATTTTCGACATAATTTGTAACCATAACTACCAATTTCTTTCTTTTAAACTATAGATACAAAACTATTAAAGGATTCATTGTTTTTGTCTCTATTTTCGGATAAATTTGTCTTAATATCCTTTAAAACCTAAAATTCATTTTATTTAATATTTAATTATGAAAGTTAATTAATATATAAAAAATAATCATTTAAAAAAATCAATTATTGATTAACTGTTTGATTGAAGCGTTTTGACATTTGATGTTTACAACATTTGTCATTTGAATAATTGGATTCAATGTCAGAACAGAAAGACTAAAGAGAAATCACTGAATGTCTATCGAATCCTTTGAAGTCTTTATTTGTTTCATTAGTGGCCATACTTTCCATACTTTCTGACATTCTATTCATTTTAGTTTCATTTTTAATTCTGTCACTCATTTTGTTGAATCGATTCTTTTGATTTGTAATAAAATGAGTTTGACTGATATGATATCAGTGATATATCATAGTTTCTCGACTTTAGTTTTGTTCAATATATTGACAAATATATCGATTAATTGTTGCGGTGACGGCCTACTTTTATCTGAAAGTTGTGAAGAGCAAGGTCTAGGCGCTAATTCTGGCACTAGCACTTGCTCTTCATCAGACACTTGAATGACATCGAAAATGTGTTCAGTTTCACCACTTCGTGTAGTCATCGGCGAGGGTTTCAATTCTTTTTTTAGCAATTGTTTCACTTCTTTTGGTGACTTTTTGTCTTTAAAGGTATGATTGCAACATTTGGTCGCATTTTTCAATTTTTTATTGGTTTTACAATAATTACAGAAAACCTTATCTGTTTTACCATCTTTACATTTAGTCCAATGTAACCACAATTTATCGTTTGAAATGTTTGGCATTTTTAATGTAAACAAT
>JAQFZL010000742.1:0-13568 GCA_034695685.1 Galumna lanceata
TTTAATTAAAAGGCGTTTTTCATTTCATTTGAATTGTTTATTATTGCAAATTCAGCCCAACTTTTGTTTACTTCAAGTCTAACATCACTTCTAAATATTAAGTAAACAAATGTTCAAAAATTCTTAAATCTAATAAAGTTTCGAATTTTGATCCCTTTTGTGACGTATTGTTAATAAACACAGAATTGTCTCTAATTTTGGAATAAATTCTATATTTTTTCATTCATTTATTAAAATTCAACAAATTTTGTGTTAAAAATAATTCGAAATTTTAATCCAAAATTAACTCTTTTTGCGAATTAAATCCAAATTATTTTAATTTTTGTTTATTTTTATTTTTTAGATAAAAACTTAAATAAAAGAGGAATTTGAAACAATTTTTGTTAATTTTTACTTTGACTCATATTTTTGTTTATTTTGAACACATATTTATTTAACTCTTTTATAATTTTCAATCAGAAAACAGATTTATTTATAAAAGTTATTTAAGTGAACATAACATAAATATTATAGAATTAATTAAAAGAATACTTTAAACATAAATGAAATGTATTTCAAAATTAGATTTAAGAAACGAAAGGCACTCCAAATACTACTTTAGATTATTCACTAATAGAGTTAGTTTAAGTGATGTCCAATCCTTGGGCACAACCAGAGGTAAATTTTTATGAAGTCAGAGATCAAACAATGGTTATCTTACTATCAAAAAAAGCGGTTAAATTACCTCTTTTATTAGCTTTTGCCGAATTGACCGAATCTTTATTACAAACTCTGTTTAGTTAATAATGTGATGACACTATTGAAGGATTTCCGACTAAAGACTAATCGATATATTTTAAACTGAATTAAGAAAACATAAAATCAGTATTTTATTAAACAAAGATTGCGTTGAATTTAATATTTATTCAAAAGAATTTAAATGATTTAAAAGCGTTGATATCCTTCGAAGTGTGTCTCCAATTATTATAAGTATTTGAAAGTTTAATAATTAAATGAATAAATGTTAGCTTAAAATCGTTGTCTTTTGTCAGTCAATTAATGGCACTTTTCATAAAATTTGTTAAATATTTTAAATATAATCCGAAAATTAAATATTTGTTTCGAATAACTAATGAATGAATGCATCAAAAGTTTGATGAACTCATTGTTTACAAAATACTTTTTGTGGTAATCGTTCTCTCAGTGTATTGTTTTTTAAGGCGTTTCTTAAGTTCTCCGGGAAACTTATCGTAGCATTTCTTACAACAAGGCTTTAGGTCGACGTCATAAAACTTGGATTTCTGAGTGAGTTTTGTGTCACAAAAACTACAGGCGAAGTGATGGACACACCACGACTTATTCAGAGCAGTGAAGACGTCGCCCTGAATTACTTGATTGCAAACAAAACACAGATTTCCAAACAACTGATGGTAATGTGTCTCACAATAAGCCAAACCCTAACAAAATAATTTAGAATTTGTTTAAAACAATTAAATAATACCTTTTTCTCATAGTGTCGGTGACCAAGAAATGGTTTCTCGCATTTGGCGCATACAAAGTGTTCAACATGCCAGTTCTTGCCCAGTGCTGTCACTATTCGCTCCTCAATAGGTCGATGACAGGCACCGCAAATAGGAATTCCCATCTTATCGTGACATCGAAGACAATACAATTCTTCTTTAATGGTTCGCGCGTCTGAATTCAACTCAACCCCACAATTCTTGCAATTAAAGTGATAGGGATGGTATGGCTCACCCTTTTTAATGAAGTTTTAATTTTAAAAAAATGTTCTTCAATTTTAAATTTTTATACCTTATATTTGAGAGGAATTCCCTCATCAATAATAGCGTGACATTTAAAGCAAATATATTTCCCAATTGCGGCCGCTTTTTCCTTAGCATTACATTCGTGACAAAGCGCTCGACCTTTCATTTCGTCAAATATTAATATAACAAATTTTATGACATTTAGTTATGGTTTGCCTGCATTTTTGATGAACCCTTGGTCTGCGAGAGTGATCTGACATAATTCACATCTAAAGCACGACGGGTGCCAATTATTGTTCAGAGCTTTGATTACTCGACCTTTAAATCAAAAACATTATCGGATTTATAGTAAAAAATTATATCAACAGTAATACCGATCACGAATTCGCCACATTTGCCACAACAGGGGGCGAACAACACATGGAAGTCATGTTCGCAATACTTTCTGCCTTCAAATTCGTAAAATATGGCGTCTTTACTAAACGGTCGGAAACATTGGGCACAAACGAAACACGACTGATGCCATACTTCTCCTCCTATTCGGTTGAAAATATAATAAATTTAATATTAACTCATTATTTATATAATTATTCAAATAATTTGTAAAATTTACTCAAATTTTTAATTTAGAAAAGTTTTGAATCAGAAAAATGTAAAAATTTTAAACATAATTTGTTTTAAAAGTCTTAAAATTGGAAGAAATAAAGAGAATAAAACTTATGTCCGTTTCGTTGATTTTATACTTTTTTAGTGAATAAAAATGAATAGACTTTTGTATTTATAGACTATTAGTAATAGTTTATTACTAACAAATGATTAGTAATTTATTAATTCAAGTTTATATTTTTATATAATTTCTTGAAATTTAATTTAATTTAAACATTAAATTTTAAAGCCATTCAAAGCTAATTTTATTTTTTCTTAA
The DNA here is from genome assembly GCA_034695685.1 of Galumna lanceata. Classification (NCBI taxonomy): domain Eukaryota; kingdom Metazoa; phylum Arthropoda; class Arachnida; order Sarcoptiformes; family Galumnidae; genus Galumna; species Galumna lanceata. The sequence goes on from JAQFZL010000742.1 coordinate 2,671, forward strand.
ACATTTTATGGTTAATAATTGAGCTAGGATATAGCCATACGACAAAAATAACTTTATTAAAGTATTCAGCTCGAAATTCTGTATTGAACCAGGTATAAATCGTGGTATAAAATTTATACTATAAATCATTAAGATATGATAATACTCTATTGCGAGCGTTTGTTAGAAAATAATTTTTGGCACTAAAAATGTTTGCCTTGACTTCAATAAACACTGAAATACTAGAAATTCATTCATTTGTTAAATAAAAAAATCCCAAATTTGAGAAATTTATGGAAATAAATGATTGAAAAGTAATTATAATTTGAAAACAAAATTCAAATTAAATGATTATTAAATAGAGGGTCAAGTTTTGAGTCAAAACATTTAATGAAAGGTTTCAAATTCAATATAAGGGTTTTTTTTAATACTAAACTTATGTAAAGTTTATACTATAAATGCTTATAATTTCTAAAGTAATTACAAATATTTGTATCATACAAATTGTATGACTTTTAACTCAATACATTTATCACATTTAAGAGTATTTTCACAGCAAATCATATCTTTTGGCGATAAATATAATAAAATCAGTACTTATTTAACGAAATCCCAAAATATTTTTCAAATGAAATAATTTATTATGAATTAGAGCCGAAAATGAGTTATATTTTGAAAATTAGAGATCATTGAATCCATTAATAATTTATGAAAATTAAGGGAAAGTAATTATTACCGGAGTTTACAATTTTTTCTCTCTCTTCAAAGCCTTCATTACAACGCGAACAGAACATATTGGAAGTGCTCGAAGACATCTTCTTCTAATGGCCAGTAAAACACAATCAATAAAACAGATGTTTATTTAATCCAAACAAAAGTTAAGTTTTTTGAATTCTTTAGAGAAAAGTCAGCAAAACATCAATTAATGAATTAAATTGATTTTAGAGTAAAACCAGTATTGATGTGAAGGTGAGTCCTGTGCTATACCACACCCTCTCTTCCCCTGCCTTTCCCTGTATTATCCTTCTCCTCCCTCTGAGCTGTGATTGTTTGAGACGTTGTGTTTGTGTTTGGAGTAAAGCCATCCCTTCATTGCCATAATTGGTGTTCATTTGATAACTGATTTAAATGGGTTTTAAGGTTACAAAACCCACGACTCTTCCACTCATTTTGTTTCTCTATTTATTTGAATTAATTGATTAAAACCCAAACGAATTAAGTTATGTTGAGATGTCTTAATAAAGAATTACTGACCAAATATAACAACGACGGACTCATTAGCCATACCAGTGAAGAACAGGTAGGAGTCATGACATTGTATTTCATTCATAACTAACCAATCATTTAATAACAGAAAAAAGTCGAGGAATCCGTTGAAAAATGTTATCAAATAATTGAAGATTTGGTCAAAGAAGACAATCAGTAGATATTATATTCAATTAAATTATTGATTAATTGATTATCTCTTCAAAAGAGTTCCTCATCTCTTGAGAGATAAACACACAAAATATTTGGTTCGCGGTTTAATCCAACCTTTGCAGCAGTCATTCCAATGTCTGGACGCCTCCCGTCCGTGGCTTACATATTGGATAACCCATTCTTTGGCCATTTTGGACGCCTCTCAACATTTGGGTCTTTATATTGTTTTCATCGTTTAATCAATTAATTTATAAATTTATTAAAAAACAGAATTAAATGCCTTAAGAGTCACACAGTTTTTAAAGCACTGCACTAATAAAGGGGGCGGTTATGGTGGAGGACCCCAACAAGTCTCACATTTGGCCACCACTTATGCCGCCATCAATGCTTTGGTCACTCTTTCCAATGAAAGTGCTCTCAAGTCTATAAACAAATCTGAAATTAAAGAGTTTTTGCTTCGAATGCAACAAAAAGACGGTTCCTTTAAAATGCATTCCGGCGGAGAAATTGATATTCGGTACTAATTAATGACTAAATCCGTTAATTGACTGCTATTTTTCAGAGGCGCCTATTGTGCCATTTCTGTCGCCAAACTCTTACAAATTGAAAGCAATGATTTGTTTACCAAAACTTCTGAATGGATTCTCTCGTGTCAAACATATGAGGGAGGGTTTGGTGCAGCCCCGGGTCATGAGGCACACGGAGGATATACATTCTGTGCGGTGGCAGCCCTTGTCTTCTTGAATTGTTTGGATAAATGTAATATTAAATCACTTTTAAAATGGGTTATAAACAAACAGCAGAGATTTGAGGGCGGATTTGCCGGAAGGTATGCACTCCACTCACTTTTCTCCTTTTAATTCTTGTGATGTCTAATGAATGATTTGCAGGACAAATAAACTAGTTGATGGGTGCTATTCATTCTGGGAGGCATCGGTTTTGCCTATCGTTCATATATTTTTAACTCAAAAAAGTATTAAAACTCAAATAAAATATTCTTTAAAATTAATTTAAAAACTTATAAACAGACCCTCTCTTAATGCCGGCCAACTGTTGGCTCTTTAATCAACAATCTCTACAGGAATATATCCTATGCTGTTGTCAGGAACGTAATGGAGGTCTTATCGATAAACCTACAAAACCTCGCGATTATTATCATACCTGTTATGACTTATCGGGGCTATCGATCGCTCAAAACTCTTTGTCCACACAATTGATAGTTGGATCTGAAGATAATAAAGTCGTGAGTTTTTAACATATGTTTAATGAAATGTTTCGCTTATTTTTGTTTTAATTTAAATATTTTAGGTTCCGATTCATCCATTATTTAACGTAAGATTAGATTCCGTTCGTTTCGCTAAAGAATATTTTGCCACAAATACGTGATATTCATCGGATTCAACGCAATAAATAAATAAATGAATGAATAACTCATTTTAAGTCATTTAGTTTTGTTTACTTTTCTTATTTGATTAAAATCTAATTATTATTATTATTATTCTCTGAAATATTAACAATTAATTCAGAAAAGATTGAGTTTTATATTTATAATTGCGATTAAAGATCATTACGACATCCAAATCCCGGTCCGGGAGGAGAAGTTGTTAAAGACGTAAGTCCTCCGGCGGGTTCACTGGAAAACCTTCCACTTTGAGCGGATGGACCCGCTTTTGGTTTACGGCCAGCTTTCAAGTCAGCGATAATTTGTTTGACGTTTTCGTTATTTAAGTCTTCGTAATAGTCGTCATTGATTTGAATCATCGGTGCGTTAACACACGCACCCAAACACTCGACCTCTACGACCGTAAAATCTTTATCTCCTTTGCATAGATTTTTGGTGTATTCATAAACTTCTTGAGCGCCTCTAAGCATACAAGGAGTGGTAGTACAGACCTGGACGTGATATTTGCCTAAAATACAATACATTTGTTTTATTGGTTGATATAAAACGTAAGAATACTAACCAATGGGTTGTCTGTTAAACATTGTGTAAAAAGTCGCCACTTCGTAGGCACGCATTCGCGGCATTTCCAGATAGTCGGCCACATAATTCATTGCCTTCAATGGTAACCAACCTATCAGTTATTGAATCAATAAGAATGTGAACCGAATATAAAGCGCAAACCATATTGTCTTTGAGCCAAATCCAAAAGTGGTATAACGGCCGCACATTTGTATCCCTCCGGATATATTCCTATCAATGCCTGAGCCCTCTGAACACACATAAACACATTCAAAATTTATTGAAAAAAATAAATTTTCAAACCTTTTTGTTTTCTTCAGTAAATTCAAAAGTTTTAGTGTCTTGGTCATTTTCTCGGTGGACAAACGATACATCACTCAATTGAACGCTTTGTCCAAATATATAAGGTTTTGGCAAAAGTCTATTAAATGAATTCCTAATTGCATTTAATAAAGACATTTAAACACAACTTTTGGGTTAAAATCACTAAAAAAAGTGTATTATTTGTTATTAAATGCAAATATTTTGATCTTCAAAACAACGATTGGATGTAAACAAAAGTGACGTCAAATATAGAGAAAAACCGCTCTTAAAGTGATTTAAAAATCTGTTGTTTTGTTTTGATTTGATTTTTAACCATTTGTTTATTAATTAATATTTAATTTATTCAATACTTTTGGTTATAATTATTTCATTTAGAAATGTATTCATATTTGACTTCATCGGTGGTAACCACTGCTCACAACTATTCAACCAAACGATTGATTTCAAGTTTTATCGGAAAACAATTTACAAACAAATCATTTGTTGGTTTAAATAAATTCTTTAGAAATGAAAATACTGTCGGATATAATGATTTGAAATTCAGTCAATCATTAGATTCATTGCAATTAAACTCTTCGCGAAAGTTTGCAACAAATGGATCCAAAATCTTGTATTCAAAAGACTCTGTGAAAAATGTTACCATAAGTCCAAAATCAAAGACATTATTGAAAGATGAGTTTCAGTTAAAATTGGCTCAAATTCTGCCCAAATCAGGGATTGATTTATTCCCACTTTTGAAGCAAAAAGATTTTGATATAAAAAGCTTTAAAAACGAATACAAAGATTTGTTTGAAGTAATAAATGTTTGCGAAAAAAATAAAATCAATAATAGTTTGTATTATCCGAGTGTTACCACTATTTTAAGTTCAACCCTTTCTGTTCAATCTTTGGTGACTTTAGATAAATGGAAAAAATTGAAAATCAGTCAAATGGGAGAACAGGGATTCAAAGACTACCAGAAAAATATTCTGAGTCGAGGAAAACTTCTTCATAATAATATAAAAAATTATATTCAAACCAGAGATGAATCAATTCTAGTAATCGATGAAAGTATAGAAAAGTTGTGGAAAAGCTTATCAGTAGTTTTGCCGGATATCAAAGATGTGAAACTCTGCGAAACTCCAATCACTCATCCATTTCTCTTTTATAAAGGAATTGTTGATTGTGTGGCCTATTATTCTGGAAAACTTGTTATTATTGAATGGAAAACATCGGAAAAGTTAAAGCCATCGTTGAAAGACATTTATGATAACCCTTTGCAAGCGGTGGCATATTTAGGAGCAATCAATTATGAAACACAACACTATCTTCCCATCAATGAAGTGATTTTGGTTTACGCTTATGAAAACGGAACTGACGCTCAAATACATCATTTAAGTGCTGATCAGTGCAAAGATTATTGGAAACAATGGTTAAGTCGTGTTAAAAGTTATTGGGATTTAATTGCTTTCAAACAAACGATTACTTAATTTTCTTTTTTAAAATTTATAAAACTTCACAAAAAATAAATCTAAGAATAAATAAATAAATTATTATTTTATATACAAAATCATTAAATCATTGAAATTAAAAAATAAATTAAGTGAAGAACAAAATGACTGCCTTTTAAAAGGCTTTTGAAAGGAAGTCAAGAATCAAACAATAGAGAGATCAGGACTCAGAACGAGTTTAAAATACCATGTTTATAAGACCTTGGACTAAGTCCAAAAAGTTGACTAAACATCCGTCGTATTGCGCGGCACAGTTAGCGTTGTCTTGTCGGCCATATCTGGCGGCCAATTGATATTTAGACACTACTTTCAAAGGTTCTTCTGCTTCAGTATAGGGTCTAAACAACGAGAATAAAATTAAGGGAAATTTTTGAGGATATGTTTAACGAACGGAAAAAATAGTTGTAAGACAAGACCCGTCAGTCCATATTTCTTCGGTTGATTGTGAGCCTCACAAATGCATCTCTTCATACATTCCTGTGCGTCCAAACGGGGAAAGTTAGGCAAATCGTCAACGGACTTCTCGACCCAACCCATTATTGATTCTGAAACACCGACTAATCGACTGGTCATGAAATTAGCCAATCCTTGTCTCTCCTCCTTATTCATGGATCGACCCATAATTGTTTCGGAAATATTTATGATATGTTTGGCCAAAATATAAGGAATGGCTCTAATGTCAGAATCCAAACTTCTTCTCGTTGTTAAGTCTTCAGGAAAAAGAATTGGTAACCAAAGAGATAAACTCGAAAAGACAATAATCCCGAGCATTGCTATATTGCCTGAACCCAATTTGCACAAAAAGTTAGTTTAAAGGGTTGTGTTTGAGGAGTAGACGTACCGACATTTAATGCCGATAACGGCGTTTCATACTTAAGTCCGCGACCATAACCCGGAACAGTTATTGTGAAAAGAGGAACATTTAGAGCAAAAGAAGAGTTAAAAGCAGTTCTATCGACATATAATGAGTGCCAAACTTCTCTAAAAAGATTACCTCCCATTCCAACACCAGATCTTGCATGCAATGGCACAGAATAAAAATTAGTTTCATAGGGACTCTTACTCTTCCATTCGCTTCTTTTAAAATCCGAAGGATTTCTAATTGAATTTATATCACTTTTATAAAGAAAATCCGAGTTTTTTAAAGAAATATTACTGTCTTTCGTATAAACGGCTAAAACCGATAAAATGATGAGAAAAATACTGAAATATCGCTTCAAAAAAATCATTTTTAAAACTTTCACTCATTTAGAGTTAAAATTATTAAAAAACACAAATAGAAAATATTCCTTCAAATAACCACTTATTCAATAAAACCTAAATTTTTAATTTTTGAACAAAATGTGAGTCCTCTCTCTCTCTTCTTCTTCTCGACAATAACTGACTCGATCTGGAAAACTCTTACTTCCTATTTATTCAATTTCAGGGTCATTGACCGGTTAGCAGAAGGTCACTACAAATGCATTTAAGGACAGGTTTTGTTTATCAATATTTCAGTCAAAAGAAAAGATTTTTTTTGTATGATTTACCGCTTCGTTGAATCAAATGCCACTTTTCCTAAAATCTTGAAAATTGAATTCATCGCTATTTAAGCATAAAAACTATCATTTCTTCAATAGTTTTTAGAGAAGTCAGGTCTGCATTCTTTAAATATTTTCCTATCTTTCAGTCTCTTTTGAAATGAATTGAATCAAATTGAAAGACAAACAAATAATTAATTCATTTATTTATTTACATCTAAATTAAAATAACAGAATTTAATTTTGACTAAATTTAAATCAAATCCTCCAAATAGGGGACATTTTCGAGTTTTCCGACGGCAGCCATCGCTCCCTTAGACTTAACTATTTTAGAGGCGAGTGTTGACACTTCCTGAGCAGAAACAGAGTCCACTGCTTTCTCAAAGTCACTCAAACTCAAAACCTGACCCAATGTAAGCGCTTGGGTTCCAATTTCTTCGACCAAAACCGTTGGATTTTCATTAGAAATAAGTGTCGAAACTTTGAGAACGTGTCTAAACAAAGAATTAAAATTAAATCTAATTCTAATTATTTTTATCAATTATTTACTTCGCCTTTTTGAGGTCCTCTTCATTAATATTTTTGACCGAATCTCTCAATTGAGTGACCGCTGCCTTCACTGCTTTGTCGATGTCTTTATGCGAAGCGACAATATTTATGCCAAAAAGACCGCTGTCTTCATAGGTTATATTGAAAGCCGAAACAGCGAAGGGATCATTAGTTGTTTTGGCCACTGCTTTACCCAATACAGTGTCTCCACAATCTCCAGGTTGAATGCTAGGACCCGTTCCCAGTATTGTTTGCAATAAAGAAAGAGCTAACACTTCCTTCTGATTCTTAAGGCTTTAAAATTAAACAGAATTAAAAACATTTGATTTGTTGTTTGCTTTTAATACCCGACTCCTTCTGTAGCGACGGCCACATATGTATTGTCTGAATCTGAGTCAATACGAGACTGACCGCCGATGAACTTTGATTGACCACTTTGTGCGCGATCTCCTCTCGGCATCGAAAAGTTTTTCTCAACTTTTTCTAAGAGTTGGTTGTGATCTATACCTAAGCCTACAATCGCCGCACGATTTGAGACAAAGTGTTGCTCAACAAAAGTGGACAGCATTTCAGAGGTATGTTTTCCGAGCATAAACTCCGGTGAAAACAATGCATTCCTGAGACCTCCTCTAAAAGCAACTGAATGTAAAGCTTCTGAAAGAAGTAATTGCGGCGAATCATTAAGAAGATTGAGATCTACTTTCTGTCGGTAAAGATTGTCTTTTATTTGCCATCTCTTGAATGCCGGCTGAAGAACAGTATCTGAAAGATATTTGATATTATTATCGGTATAATTGCCGTCGTTTTCCAATATATAAATCATATAATCTCTTGTAGTCAAAGCTGAAAGACTTCCGCCGACGTATTCAATATTTCTGGTGATACCAAAGATGGTATGATTTTTAGTGGAGAAACCGGCCATCGATCGTAAAGTATGGGTTAACCCCAACTGATCTTTTGGCTCATATCTGGAACCGGCTCTCAATATGACTCCAATTCGAGTGATTGGACTGTTATTGTCGAGAGAAGTGACTACTAATCCATTTGGAAGTGTTGTTGTCTTCAGTTCGTGAGGTCTCAACGCTTCCGATTCCACACTTTTGGCCGCAGTTTTTCCGCTCATCAGACGTCTCATCACTAAACCATTCATTTTATGTCGAGTTATCTTCGCGGACATCATTTTATTGAATTTATTAATAATTATTTAACCAAAAATATGTGAAATCAATTCAATGATAAAATGGCAGAAAATTAATTGCAACGATTGCAGCGACACTACAGTCAAACCCATTTATAGTAAATCTTATTTTAAAAAAGAAAGTAAAAGTTAAATTAAAACTTTTAAATATGTGTTAAAAACATTTTAATTATATTATTTATCTTTAATTTGATAAAGATTTAAACGAACAGTACTTCTGAGGCAAAAAAATGATGTTAACCTATGTTTGACTTTTAAAATAAACTATTAAAAGGGCTTAACTTAACTCAACTCTAATCCAATCAAAGGTCGACTGAAATGTAAATATTTAAATATATTTAAAATCAAACTTAAGTTTTGTTTAATAATATTATTAATAATAATAATAATAAACTTGTTTTCTATGTTTAAGTAATTATATTGTTGTGAGCGATGTCTCACTTAATCGGATCTCAACAAATGCCACAATCGATGGCAACACAATCGGTGTCTCAACCGGTGGCCATCAATCAGCCCACAGTTGGGACAAGTGGTCCGATCAGTGGTCCGGTCCCTCATAACTATGGAATGACATCACAATCTGCGCCAAACCCTCAGTCGGGACAGCAATCAAATGAACAAAAATATGATTTGATCACAAAAATAAGACATTTAGTGTTATCTTTAAAGGAATCGTTGGCCGTAAATACCATTTCATTGATTTTTTTTAATTGAAAGTTAAATTACTTAAAAATTAAGTGTTGAGTAAATCATAATTAAAACTAAATTAAATCCGTTTATATTTATAATATTTAATTTGAAAATAATTGTTTGCAGACACTAATGAAAGTATCCGCCGGTAATATCATCCATAACTCACAAATCGATAGCGGACTGTAAGTCATTTATAGTTAAATTCTTTATTTAAAACTCGAAGAATATCTTCGGTTCTAAAAGGGCTGATATTTCTTATATAATTGAAAAAGTTTTATAAACCCGAAGTAAATACACATAAATGTATGTACTTTTGAACCTAAATGTATGAAACATTAAACATAAAGCAATTTAAACTCAATTTTAAACATTCAATCAGTTTATAAGATATCGACTTTTTAATCATTAGTTAATATAAATTGATATGAAAGGCATTATTGCACTAATTTTTTATTATCGTTACATATATTTTGAAATACAGGACTATCTTTAGGTCAATCGGTTAAAAAAATAATCGTTATTTAAATAATGAAATCTTGCATTTTCTCTATAAATAGTAATAAAATTGAAGGATAAGATGAAACCTTCAAATAATTGATTAATTAATATATTATCAAAACTATTGAATGATTTGTTATCTTTGAATTAAATATAGAAAAACGAGTGAAGAATCGGTGGCGCGTTTTGACAAATCTATGGAAGACTTCTTCTCGATTTGCAATCAAATTGAGTTACATTTAGTGAGTTCTCAACTCATAATTATTTCAACTTTTATTAACTTTTAATTTAAAAGAAAACACTACTGGAGTGTACCGTACAGTCCAGGGATAGCCAAATGTATTTGAATTTCAATGTTAACAAAACAGACAACGTTTCCGACCCTTCAAATATCAATAACGATTCCATGTCTTACAATCAATATTTAATGACAATTAAAAGTCAGGTTAATTTTGCGAAGACTATTCATGATATGTTGATTGAAGGCTCAAAACGTATCACTCAAACCGATCTGAATATCAATTCAATAACTCCTGGAGTCAACTCATCGGTTCCGACACCAAACAATTCTGTGGTTTAAGTGTTATGTTTTTTATTAAAAATAATAAAAGATTTAAAAACGACAATTCATTGATGTTTTAAATAATAAGTAATGAAAAGAAAATTTCTGAACAATTTTTGAATGCAATTAAAATGAATGTATAATACATTATAATACAGAAGTTGGCAATTGTTATGGCAATAGTTCAGCGCTTATCAAAAGGAAAACCAAACATCTCTTGTGAAGCATAAGTGACGTAAAGGAATCCGTCCTCATCTTTATTCTCTTTGTAGACCTCAACCATTGTTTTGGTCATATTAGCCATACTTCTGTTGTTGATTATTAAGTAAAAGGCTTGAGTTGATGTTAACTGCATTCGGTTCCTGTTTTACAAAAATACAAATATTTTATGAGTTAATCAAAAAACATATTTATCTGACAAATAAAACAATGGATTCAATTAAAAGAACAAAGTTTTGGTTCGTTGGCAACAAATTTATTGGTTTTGACTAATTTTATCGTTTTTGCTATTCTTTGGAAATGATTATTGCCTTCAACTTATTTATTGAAGTCTATCACAATTGAAAATTTGATAACATCTGATGTCGAGTCAGATAAAGGGGTTTAATGTTCAGATCGTTAGAACATTGACCCATAAAATAAGATTTAATGTCATTTTTCTCTATAAATACCTGATTATAGTAACGAATGTAGCCATCGGTAA
>JAQFZL010000743.1:0-13562 GCA_034695685.1 Galumna lanceata
ATGATTTTTCCTAAATTTATTCATTGTCTAATTGAATGATACCATTTTAATTTTTGATATTTTTAGTGACTTTTCCCCTGGTCAATATCAATCACTTAATTATAACTTAAAAATTAAAGATTACTTCTTAATTCCAAAATATTGGGTAAAAATAAATTCAATTTTTAAAATATATAAATCTTCACATTTTTCATTGAAATGGGAAAAGATAAGAGAATTCCGTTAAAAGTTTATTAAATAAATTTGCTCTAAGATTTTCAAACCTAATTTGTAATTTTGGGTCATATTTCCGTCTACATCCCTCTGAGCCGGTGAAAAGGGCTCAAATTTCTTTATATATATTTGCTTTTTTCAAATATTCACACAATAATTAAATAATAGTATTTTTTTTGTGTTAAATTATTTTAGGAATTTAAGGCTCGAAGAAAACTGTACCGACGATTATTACTGAGTCTAACTGTACCACCCCTTAGATCTTTGTTCATCTTAGATATTTAGTAAATTTATAAGAATATCGACAATTTATTATCGATGTCATATAGAAAAATCTAGTTTTACTTACAAAAATATATACTATCACAATAAATTTTAATTTTTACTTGAGCTTGCTACAATAAGCAAAGAAATATTACATGAAAAGGTGATAAAACTCTAGAAATGTAACAAGGAATGTTGATAAATATTTTAGAAAATCATTGTTATAACTAAAATAATCTAAAAAAAATAGATGAATGAGTTTTAGAAATTTCATATATATTTGTTATTTATATCACAAATAGACAATAAAATTTATCAAGGTAACCTTTTTTTTATATATTCGAGAGATATTTATGAAAAATAGTTTAAAAATGATAGATATGTATGAGTAGTGAATAAATGTATATTTGAAAAGAAGAAAAGATTTTGTTTTTATGGTTTCATACAAATCCTTGTCTTAAACTGTGAGGAGAAAAAAATCATTGAAAAGAAATTCTAAACCAATTATGAGAAAAGAAAACAAATATTGATTATTCCATTTCCTCGAGTGTTTTGCTTTTGCCTTAAATAAGAAATAATATTCTTCGGAGTCGGAGACAAATATATTAATGAATGAAAAAAGAGTCAGTTTTTGAAACTTAAATCTCCTGTCATTATATGAATCGGTTTAAGAATACAATTCACATATCATTTGAAATTCAATGCATTTATTTTCAATAGAGAATTCATTTTTGATGTTTGGCTACTATTCTCTGATTAATCACTTCATGGGATAAAAAATATATTTTCATTGGATTCAGTGGACACACAAAGAATGGCATTGATTGATGAAATTACTCCCATTTATTACAATAAAAATTTTCTGGTCATCGATAGTCGATAAATGAAAAAAATGGGGCAAAAAATAAATTTATATTTCATTCAATTGCACTCTATTTCTAACTCTGAAAATAAAACTTTTTGTGATAATTCATATGAAGGCTTCAAATAATTGATGAGTTGAGCACTTCTTATGGAAATGCTTTCAAAATATTTTCCAATGAATGTTATCCTAAAAAATCTTTGAAATGTTTTTCTAGTTAATTTGTGTCTTGGTACTATATTAATGTATGCATTTATAATTTAGAGATGCTGTAAATCAATGGTTAAATATTCTAATACTCGTTATCAGTGAACACAAGTTATTCTGAGTTCCGAAGCTATTCTCAGTTATTGCTTTCCTTCCATATGTTTATTGAAAGGAATAATTTGAGGGCAAAATGTATTTCTTGATATTAATGAAAATAAAGCGAAAAAATAATTGAATTTATGATTAGAATGACTTACGATAGCGATGGCCAAAAGGTGAAGAATACTAGCCGTACAGCACAGAACATCTGCAAGTGTCCAGAGTTCACATAACACTCTTCCCAAGGTCCACTCTTGTACAACCTCAGAAGAAATTTTTCTTTAAGAAAGTGTTTTTCAAAAGCGACCAAAAATGTATACCTCGGAGACCGCGCCTAAAGGCATAACCAGACAGGAAACCAAGAGATCTGCCACAGCCAGAGAAAGAACCAAATAATTGCCGACAGTTCTTAAGTTTCTTTCGAGAAGTATGGCTGCGATAACAAACACATTACCGATAACTGTACTGAGGGTTATGAAACCCAGGATTAGCGATGTGAGCACAACATAAAGCATTTGGTTTGATATAAATTGGTTGCCATCTGTTAATACAGAACTGTTCGCATCCGAACTACTATTGTTATTATTGGCGAATATATGTGTCAACACTAAAACGTCTGAACCCGATATACCACTCATACTATTATTAGAGAATGTATTTGTATTATAACTGTTATTATTTGTTAGAAAAGTCAGTTCAACACCAGAACTATCGTTCAATAGAGAGGACAGACTTATGTTTATTATCGACGCCTTTGGATCCAAATCGTAATTATAAGACATGTTTTGTCTTTTATGTCTTATCTTTGTTTTTCTCGATTTGGCCACAATTCTTCTCTGGCGTTGATATTGAATTTCAAACTTTTTTCTGTGTGGAACCAATTCTGTGCACAACAATAGATGTAATGTATGTAACCATTAGACCTGTTATTTCCTCTTAAACTTAATAAGTTATGATTAGTGACTCAAAATATTTGGTCAGTAATAGAGTTGAAATAAAAATGAGTGCTCTCAACATCTCAACATCTCTTGAGATTCTTCAGCGAATTAGTTCCCAATATTCAGTTTCATCTGTCGATTCTCTTTTCATGCGGTCCTCTCTTTCCTTTTGAATTCATATCACTATTTATTAATCACTAATTCATTGGTTTTCACATTTAGACGCCAGAATACATTCTCCAAAGTTTTCCAACCAAAAATATAATCTTGATAGTTTTATGAAAAATGCATAAACAGGATAACTTTTGAGACTAAGTTTCCCAGAATTATTTATTGATCAAAACATGAATGAATTTTAAATTTTTTTTTTGTAGAATTTTCTTCAGAACTGAAAAAAAAAGAGAAAAATGTCATAAAATATATATAAATATTCAAATAAAAAACTTATTAAATAAATAACAAGTGAAGTCTTACACATAATTTGATCAAGATACAATTTGAATTTGAATTACAGATCAGAATTAAAACATTATTTCATGAATTAATTAACATTAATCTTATAAACTAATGACTTATAATAATAAGTAATTTAAATAAAACTATTGTTAATAAAAGTTTGTTTGAAAATAATAAATCTTTTTCTCATTGAAATCAGTTTTTAGACATTAATGTATTACAATTGAAGGCATATCTAAATTAAATCGCGAACAGAATAAGAACTTAAGCTTTTATATTAGAGAAGAGCTCTGAAAGATATAATGACAGTTATTCTGTGCAAAAGCATATCCTCTTTTTAAAGACATGCGCTTAAGAATATCTTCAAATTTTGATGATTTTATATAAAAATATTGAAAAATCATGAATTAAGTAGTTTTTAATCTCATGAAAAACGATTGGAACATGATCATATTTTACAATGAGTAAACATCTTTATGTTTTTGAAATAAAGTAATCCTTATTTTATTAAGTCTTTTGTCAGTTTATTTAACAATAATTGACTTAACTTTCAAAGACTTCCATAAAATTGGATAAAAAATTGTTTTCTTTAGTGTTTTATAACTTATGAATCATAAGTAATGAAAAATGTGAAGACGAGCACATCCTATGAATTAAGATATAATCTTGGTTACATCAACCACTACTATCTTAAATTCATTCAACCAAACCTTATTTAAAACAATAGATTACTATAATAAGTAAATGACTATTAAATAATGTTTGGCTCAAAATAATTGGTACAGAATAAGTTTAAATACGACTTGTTCATTATGAACATGGTCAAAATTATTGATATCTGTCAAAGTTTGTTAAAATTCATTAGTTATAAAAATGAAATGTTCAAAATTTTAATGTTTTTGACCAAGATCCAAATTATTTATGTTTTTGTTTTTAAAATTTCAACTTAATAAACAAAATTAAGTGATTTTGACCATGCTTATACCAAGAAAGATGAGCTCAAATTTATTCTAATGCCTTGATATTTGAAAATAGTTTAATTTAGTTCATTTAGACTCCAAGGACTTCATTTTGAATTTAAAAATGCATAAAACTAACAAGGTTACACATTAATTAATATTAAGAGAAAATCAATACAACTTTTATTTTCTTGTACTCAAAGTTAAGTTAAATTAATTAATATTTAAATTCTAATTAATTATACATTACTTTAGAGAATAAAATTCGTTATCATTTACTGGAAATTTTGTCTGACTTTTTAGGCGAGTGTTTAATAAAATCTTTGTTAGAGATTTTGATTACAATAATAACCACTTATTATCTATTTTTTCATTAATGTCACCAATTTATGTTCGGCTAATTTAAAACTGTTGTGTAATATCGATGATGTCTTTTGTCTGTTAATTAAATTATTTTTAAAACTTTAATTCAATAGAAAATCGATTCCTATTTTTAGACATTTTTAACATTAAATAAATGATAGAAAACTTTTGAGTCAAATATAATGACACCGAAAACAATGCTTTTCACTGATATGTGAACATTACATAAACTTTTCACTTTTGTCATGAGTTTCGACAGTTGTCATACTATACTTGTTTTCATTTAATATCAAGTTTCGAGTTAAAACCATTCTTTTAAATTGAGCTTGCATGGAAAAAAACTCTATTAAAACTATCAAGTTCAACTTGCAAATTACCATAATAAAATCAATTTTTTTCTTGATTAAATTTAACTTTTAATTAAAAAGTTCAACATGCTAATTTTACAAAAATTAATCCTATTAAAAAATACTATCATGCTCAAACTCAATAGGGGTTACAAAGATTCTCTCCTATATTAAGTAATTCATTCTTAGTCTAAATATGGCGACAAAACATTATATCTTTTGATTTGATTTTTCTTTTTATTTATATCGGAATAAGTTTTTGTAGTCATTAGAGAAGTAATTAAAAGAAACCCCAAAAAAAAGTTAATTAAAAAGTGATTCAATTGATGCACACAAAACTTATGCATATTTTTTCATTGATTTAATCAGAAAACACTAGAATTCAGTTTTATTTTAATTAAATTAACTTTTTTCAAATAATGGGCTCAAAATAATTTCTATTTAAATAGGGATTTAGTTTTAAGTCCTTTGAATTAATTAAAAGGTAATAATCAGTGGTTCTAATCAGTGATAATTTATATAATTTTTCTTCTTTTGCACAGAATTAGAGTGAGTTTGAGTCCCGTCGGAGTTAAAAGAAATTATTTCTATGAATATAATTTGTTAGTTCACAGAGTCTTCATTACAGATGTGGGTTATCTCAATAACAGACTAATTTCGCGCTCAATAAACCTCAATAATGTGGGTCTCAAAATGTGAATGGTCCTGTTGTGAATGTCCTAGTCACATCTGATTAGAATTCTAATTAATTCCAGTGAAGATCAATTAAATTCACTTCTAATAAGATTAGAATATAAATGACTCACAATTCCTAAGAAATGCTTCCATTCATGTCATGAAAGGATGCTTTCATTGAAGACTTTAGGAATATTAAGTCCTTATTTATAATTTTATTCAAATTTTATCTCAAATTTGATTCAAATTCCATTTGTCTGTAATTGTATTAACTCTTAAATGATCAGAGATTTAGAAAATGTTGAAAAACGGTTTGAGAATAGAAAAAGTATTATCAAATGTATGAAAATATTCTAGTAATTTGGCCTTGTTAATATTGTTAATATGGCAAACTTAATGGTATGAAAAATAAAGGACTCAAAACTGAAAATAAACATAAATTAGAAGTAATGGTAAAAGAGTTTTGTAAACAATAAATATGCAAATCATTGAAAATTTGAATTTTTAGTAATATATTTGATGTTTGCGGAGAAATGACTGAAAATTTGATAAAATTTTTTGAAAAATATATTTTAAAATTTGAACAAAATTTTGCAAGATTTCTATTGTGTGAACTCTATTGAATGGAGTAAATTCTTTTGATAATATTTTTATCTCGTGATGTTTTTAGGATTCTTTTACTATAAGGTTGGTCTCAATTGTAGTAATTTTATCCAAAATTGAAAAAATAATATAACCTTTACTTAAATCAATAAATTGATGAAATGTTTTTTTTTAAATGTAAAACAGGGCTGAGCCTCGAATACCCGTCTTTTCATCTCAACTTAGAAATGAAACATCAATTCCTACAACAAATGAAAGTTTGATTTGAATTGAAAGCAAAACTATTGATCGCGAATATAATATACGATATTTGGTTCACAAATAATATATAGAAATATTTTTGAATACAATCAGAGCTATGAATATATCTATATTTAGCACCTCTTCAACCTTATAGTAAAGGTTATACCGATTTATACCAATTCTGATGTAATTCTTTTATTATAACCATTTCTTTAGGAATACGAAATGAAAGAGAAATAAATTTCATTATAATTTGTGAACAATGTTTTGATGCCTGGCTTTTATGCTCTGATAATTTTAAGATATTTTTATAAGAGATGTTGAATAAAAAGTAAAAGTTAATTGATCAAATTAAGTTTGTTTACTTTTCACAGTTCACTATCAACATTGACTCTAATCGTTCATAAATGTAGCATGGTAAATAAATCAATAAATCAAAAGATTAATTTGTTCCGGGCAAATATTTTCTAGAAGATAATTTGATTTATAACAACATTTGCAGGCAATGGTTACCAAATAATAATGTATTTTTTTCTAGTTTTTCTAGATTAAATGAATAAACTTATCATGATGAATTTGACCAAAACTCATACTAAATGATTAACTACAGTATAGAACAAATATAAGTATATTAACTTAATTTCATATTTTACACAAATAAAGTGAAAGAAAACATTAGAGAAAATTCCTTTTATTTAATGGTTTTCTTTCACTCTATTCTTGTAATGAAATGAAATTATAGTAATAATGATGATTAAAATAACAAGGTTTCAATTATTGATCTTGGCTAAAACAACTTATTTACTGAGTAGATTCAGTTATACCATCACTAGAAGTTTGAGCTAGTATGTTACCAGTGAACTTAATTGCCATTTTGGATAAAGTTTTCAACTTGAACATACCTATTAAAACAATCTAGCTCATATAAAAGATTATTTATAACTTTATAACAAGATATTTCTTGTTATTATTGTTCATAGCAATATATTCTTGTTAAATTCATGCATATAAATGAAAGATCAAAATTATCTTTTTTTTTAGTTCTACTAATTTGTGAACAACGAAACTAATATTAATAATAAAGTAGCTATCTCATTTATCTCATTTATCATTTTGTCAGATAATAGAGATTACTTTGGAAGTGGTATTTAAGCCAAAGTGAGGACAGTATCACAACATTAAGGAAATCAATAACTTTTGATTAATTAATTAGTTTTTCTAAAGATATCAAATACTCTATTATTTCATATAATTTACTGAAAATCGATATAAAAATAGGATTTATATAATTATTACTTCAATTGTAGTGCCTTAGAATCTGAACTTATTTTTATCATTTATAAGAGTATTCGATCAGATCATCGGTTGAAGAAATTTTCATTACTCTAAGAATAATGGTTTTCATCTTAAGTCACAATAGGAAGAGAACAATATAAGTCTTCACTGAATCAAAGGTTAAGATCGTCTTAAGATCAGAGCTATTTTTAGTAATAAAATAATTTAGCATGGTTATACACTTGGCAAATAGAGTTAGTTAGCTATAACTATAACTATATTTTTCCATTGGAAGTACTGTTGAGAAACTTTCCAAAAGGCATTCAAAAGAAAAGTTTGTGAGTCATAGCTGTGAGGGAAACGCTATGTGTTTATACCAAATAGTTTTATGAGTTTTCCGATTATTTTTGTTTTTTTTGTGCATCGATTGACTCTTCGAACTGACGTCGCAATTGTCTATTGTCTCGGATTAGAAAAGTTTAGATGAAAATCTCATTATCAAAGAATTGTTCCGGAATTGGACGAAGAAAATTGATTCACCGCTTATTGTTCTCTATTTTGGCAGTAATAACCCTGGTATCAAAAGTGATGGATCAATTGCAAAAACAGATCAATTCGATAGTATTAATGGTTGAAAATAATACCATATTTGACGCATCAGACAATTTCAACGTCGAATCAATTCTTTTGAAAGATATAAAAAAAAGTATAAAATACCCTTTTTAGGGTTATTTTAGCCTAATGTTTAGAATTTGAGCAAGATAACACAATGAACATTCTTGGAATGATTTAACATTAAGTTTTGGGTGACATTTTGAAAGTAGTTTTATTGTATTTTTATAAGGAAAGTATAATCGCTTTTAATTGATTAGGAATTCATTAGATGTGTTCAACATTTTATTGTTGGCTCGAAAGGAGACCAAAACAATAATCAGAGTCAAAGACAGGGAAAGCCATATCCAGCAGTGCTAACAAGTAATTCAATTGAAAGCATAAATCAATTAATTATCGACTATTGATAAGAAGTGGAGAATAAACTGACAGTGAATTCTTTGGCTAAAACTAAAGTGAACCTGTTATCGATTCCATGGTTAGGCTTCAGTGGATTTTTATGTTTTCAACGACTAATTTATAGAAATCAGGTCACTGTGAGTCTGCACAGAATGAAAGGTTAGCCCAACCAAAATCAAGTAAAAATTAATTATAATTCACGAATAAATTTATTCAATGAATAACAAGAATTGTTACGATTTTTACTTTCAAATAAGAATCCGAATAATGTTTCGCTACTTTTGACTAAAAGGTATTTTGCATTCCTTAAGACTAAACACTTGTTTCACTCGTTTGAGGAATATTTGACTCGAAATTAGAACAGAATTTAAATAATTCCCTAAAAAAATGTAAAAAAGGTTTGAATAAAGTCTGATATAAAAGTCAATTATAAGTTTCTAAAATACCTAGATCATTAAAAAAAATAAAAAGTTTAAAATTAAATAACTAAATTAAGCTAGATCATGACGAAGTTCACAATCAATAGTGCAGTTCATTTCAAATTTTGTAATTGAGCTTGCAACAAGGATATGCTTTAATGAATATTTTTAGTCTCTTTATATGTTAGCAAATGTATTAATAATTTCATATTTATTTATGAAGTAATTTTACAAAACCTTAAATATAGAAGTTGATCATGTTCAATTTAAATTTATGGATTTGTCATAATAACTCATCCAAACTTTGATTTTAAAACAAGAACTACACATAATCTCACATTATTTGTTGATCACTTGTTTCATCATGATAAATTAATATAAATATATAATGGTAATATATTCTGTTATACTTATTCATAATCCTGTTTAACATTGCATAACCATGCTTATTTCATAATAATCAATAAATAAAGTTTTACGAACATTGAAATTATGAAAACCCAAAAGACTTGACACGAATTTGATTAATAATTTGTTTGTGTTATTAATAAACAGCTCATTTGGTAAGTTTATAGCCTTTACTCTTAAGTTGGAATAATGGAGCATTCATTTCATTGAAATAACTTTTCAGATACACTTCTAATTACTTTCGCTTACCTTAAGTTTGTTGAAGTTTGACATTATTTTAGTTAATTAGAATTTATGACTAATTATTTCTCTAATTAATGGCATTTATCATTAGTTAACACTAATTTTAACAAATATTTGAATTAAATATTAGGTCTAATTAACAAGTTAATTCCTCAATCTATTAGACTTGCAGGAGCACATTAATAAAATTGAATTAAGTAATGGTTGTGTTTTTTTTGTCCAATTAATACATCTTAAGACAAATATAACAGAAAAAAAATTTGTTTTGAAATTCAAATAAAAAAACGAGTGATTCGTTGAATTGTATTGCGATTATTGATCGGAAAATTGGGGTAAAAATAAAAACGATTGAAACAAACAATCCTTTAATCAAAGAGTTACTCTTAAAACAGATCGGGAGTAAAAACGAGACCTGAATTCAATTAATACTAAATAGGAGTCTTATGTTGGCCTCCAATTGATGTGATTTCTATATTTTCTTAATTCTTGTTTAAAATAAGTAATGAAAAGATGAGTTAAATTCGAATTCGAGTATAAATTTAATGACATAAAAGATTAATTTAAAGTGAGGTCATATCAAATGATATAATGAATGGATAGTAATTTTTAAACACTAATTGAATGAATACAAATTCAATTAATCATTAGTTTCTTATAAAAGAAAAATCACTGAAAATTTAATTAAAGTTTCAAAGAATTAATTTATGAAAAATGACTAATAATTGGCTTTCAATAGAAAGCTCTTTACAATCTTTTCAAAAAATAGCCCTCAATTTAACATTGACACATGTTTTACAGAGAATAATCTATCACATTTTTGGTTGAGGATTATTAGGGGGTTTTTCTCCTTGAATCAAAAAGTCGGGTACTCCCTCTCTTCGCCCAAACCCATGGGCATCATTTTTATGCTTGTTAACATTTTTGAAATTAGTTGAACTTAATATTAAACGAATTGAATATTCTTGTAAAGAATTTGTGAAATTTCCATTTATTTCAGGATTTATTCATTTGTTAATTTAAATTAGAGACGAATCCAATTTCACAATCAATAGTGAAGTTCATTTGAAATTATAATTACAATTCATTAATAAATAAATATATTAATGATTATAAGAATATAATGATTTCTATACTAATAAATTGAATAATACTTTATTTATTTATAAATAGCAATGATATATGATCTTGACAATCAAAGAATTATCAATGTGCAAATATAAGCATTAATTTAGTGATCAATAAGAATTAAACAAAAATAATCTAGAAAGTTTCAATGGTTGGCACTCTATTAAATATCAAAGGATGTGTAAGAATAGAAACGAAGCTTTTCTATCAATAAAAGTGTAATCATATTAAGTTCAGACATTAAAAATCTTGAGCTAAAGACAGAGCCATAGACTAGAGCTCTTCACTAAAATTGATGAGAGCTCTGGTTTTATTGATTTCGGACTTGGCTTAAGTAATACCATCACTATATTCATGGTTTTCATGTGTCTTTCGTTCGCAATCATTAAAGCTTTTAATTTTCTCTGATTTTCCTCTCTTTGTTTGCCATCAATACTAACACTCAGTCGACACAAAAGTTATACATAATTTAAAGGAAAATCTATTAAATATTAAAGTAATTTAATCCAAAACTATTTCATAATTAATATTATTTTATTTGAATACATTGTATAATACTTATTATATGAAAATCAAATTAAATTATAATTAAAATGCGATGAAATTATCTTTTTTTGAATCATTTCAAGTTTAATACATATAAAAGCTTTTTTTGCTAGATAATTCACTTAAGCTAGCAATAATAAAAGAACATTTTGGCTCAATTTTGCACATTTTAGTAGTTCTTAAAATTTCGAAATAAATTAAAACATAATTATTTAATAATATTTTTAAAATCGGTTTTATAATAACAATAAAAAACTTTAAATTGTCAGCACTTTTAGAGTCCATTATTTTTAATCTCTTAATAAGTGTTGTTTTAAATTGAAAAAACATGTCTATTGTGTTCTACCATTTGTTTAAAAGGAAGTGCTTTTAGTTTTACTCATTTTTTAAAGTGTAATTTCCTTGAAATTAAAGAAAATACAATTATTTAGTTATTATTTTTAGACAAAAGTTTTGATTAGTTTTGAAACTTATTTGGGGAAAATTTTATCGTTTCCAAGATAAATGTACATAAATGTTATTTTGTATGATTTAAAAAAATATTTTTACAAAAATTGTCTTTCAACCATTTATTCTGAAATGTAGCAGGTATAATTAAAACTAAAACATTTGTCTCGATTCATAAATTATATAGTCTTTAAGTGATTATTACTTAACTTAATTAGGAATAATATATAAAATTTTTATGTCTTTATAGAAAAGTGTTATAACTGACATGGACAAAAATATTGCCTATACTATAGGTTCTATAGGGTGCAATTATAGGGTATGTCTTAATCTGAAATGGCCAATATGAGGGTATTCCGGAATAACCCCTGAAATCCTAAAATTCTCAAAATACCACCTGGTCTATCGTGTTCAAAGGACTCCCTATATTGAGCTCGAAAAGACCTTATAAAAATTTGGTCAAATATAAATAATAATTAACATGTAGTTAATTATCAAATAATTGATGTAATTTTTCCAAAATACCTTCAAATTTTCACTTATTTTCAAGGCATTATTTTACAATTTTATCATTAAATTTATTTACAATATATTAATAAATAAACAAATAATAATTTGGACTCTATTTCGTCGTTGATTTTCTATTTTTCAGATAAGAATATTTTTCACTCAACATATAAACTATATAACTTCAGAGTAGTTCAAAATATAATTTAAAAATAACAATGGAAAAGTTATCAGAGAAATTAATTTCAAGTTTTAACTAAGGTAATTAAAGTTTTTCTTCTTTTAGTTTTACAGATAAATTGCTTTTAATTAAATATATGTTAATTTCTTTTGATTTTTATCATTAATGCCAATCAAAGTCTATAATTAAAGACCAAAAGATGTGTTAAGTATTTCAATAAATTGAATATCTATTCAAAATCAATATAAAGTAATCTTATAAAAAGTAGCATATATTTGATCAAATTCTACTGGATCTTACTTTACATAAGTATCTTGCACATTCGTTGATTACAACTTTAGCAAAACGATTTCAAAGTTGATATCTTTCATAAATAAGCATGCTTACTTTTGTTATTATTCATCAGTTAATTAAATGTTAATTAAATTACCATTTGTTTGTTAACTCTGCGAATATAACAGGTGTTTGAGTAAAAAGTTTTAATGAAATTTCAAAAATTAATACCATAACACTTTTGAATGACATTTTAATCCATTAAATTTCTTTTATGGGATATTCGCCAAATCTATAGAAAAGTTTATGATTGTCTGAAAAATAGTTTTATCTGAAAATGTATTGCATTTCAACACAATTTTCATCACAAAATGAATGTTTATTTTAATTTATTTAATAAAATTTTATTTGAATTAATTTTATTTTAATAAAATTTTACACAAAATTTCAAAGTCAGTCCATTTTTGAAATAGACTTTAAAACTCATTTCATAAAATGACATTCAATTCTATAGTTGAGTTTCTGTAGTGAAGGAAATTCCCTTATTTGGCAAAATCCAGAAATAAATGCAAATTATTAACAGTTTTTCATTCAATCGTCAAAACTATTATAAAGAACTCAATCGCATAAACTATTTAAAAAGTAAAAAATCCCTTCAATTCTGAATGAAATGATCAAAATTATTCATTCTTTCAGATTCATATAAAATTGTCCAAAAAATTATTTATTTTTCAACATTTTATTATAACAAAATCTAAAAAATAATTAAATAATTTGATATTAAGTGTTAATAATGTTAAAACTTCCCATTAATGTTAACATTGTATGCTCAATTATTAGTGAGTGGGTGTGTGTGTGTGTGTGTGTGTGTGTGTGTGTGTGTGTGTGTGTGTGTGTG
>JAQFZL010000744.1:0-13548 GCA_034695685.1 Galumna lanceata
GCCATTGGTTTTTGGGTTGACTGCCCTACCCTGTACCCCCCTGAGGTCCGAACCTTTAGCCATCTCTATACTTTTCTCAACTGATAAATGACTGTAATGAGATATTGAGTTCTGATTACTAGTAAATAATTGATAAGTTATTATATGTTTTAGTGTATAACCATTTATTTAGAAAATGTGTTATAAATTGAAAAAATGTTTGCCATTAATTGATGCGATAAATCGATCGTAAATTATATAATAATATATTTATTGTGTCTATAAGTGCTTAAAATCAGTTAAAAATTCATTAATGATTCAAATAATTATTAATTAAAATTTTATTGAAATTTATTCATTATATTTAGTCATTTAGATTTGCGGATATCGAAAAAATTATTAGCATTTTTCTGAAAATTTTGATCTAGATAATACTTTTTGAACTAGATAATCCATTTCTTTCACTCAATTCTCTTATTCTTAAAAAAAATTAAAATGCTGGGAAAATGGCTCATTTAATCCAAATGCCAAATTAAATTACCTTTTAAAATGTTGCTTTGAAAATAATTCTTTTGTTTAGAATTTTGACAAAGTTTAATTTAAGATTAGAATTTCCATAATAAAACCTCTCAAACGTTTTGATAACTGATTACAAAAAAAAAATAAGGGGAAGATCTCGAATAACTCAAATATAAATTGATTTCATATAAATTATATATTAAAATGAAAAATAGTGACCAAAAGCTAATAATTGAAAAAAAGTGAAAATAATTTTTATAACTTATTTTAATGATTAAATTCAATAAATAATGTTTATATTTTGATCAAATTATATTTTGAAAGTGAGCAAGAACAATTGAAATTATTAAAAATTCTTATTTTTGATTAAAATATCGACAAACTGTGAGAATATAAATATGAAAATAAAGAAACATTACTCTCCATATCATATAATAATATTATTAAAAAACAAACGGTTTTATAAATCAGTTAAAAATTAGTTTTCAATACTTTCTTTGATTCTTAATAATTGTAAAATAGTTTTGGCGCAAAATAACAGGTTTGGTATGTTTTGGGGCTTTAATATTAAGGCAGTGACTGAGGGAAGGCTTCAATTGTTCTATAATTTTATAAATAAAAATTAAAATAAATATATAAAACAAATAAGTATTGAATTGAATGAATAAAACTATATATTAAAGTAAAGAACATTCTTTTGGATTGAATTTATTGAAATGAATTAATTAGTCCTCAATTTGTCAAAACTCGTTGAGAAACGAATCTAAAAAAGTCGATGAAATAAAATGAGGAAAAGTCTTGTTTTTTTAATTTTTAAGTTTAATGAGAATTAGCGGACAATAATAAGCAGAGTTAGTGTTCTCTGGGGTTAAGTCTGAAAATTTGTTGGAAACAGTTGTCTGACTCGTTATCCCATTTATAATTATTATTGATTTGTTTTTTGTTTAGTTCTGTTTTTGATCTTAAATTAGATAATGAGTTAGATATGAATCTGAGATAAGGTTTAGTTATGTTTATTTGAATTGAATTCGATGTGAATTTGTTGTGAATTTGTTGTAATTAATTAATTGAATTATTGGACAAACACTCCATTTGTCTGATTTGTTGATAGTATTAAATAGTTTTGTTTAAGACTTTCTTCGTTTGAAAACAATATTATCTTTAAAGCTATGGTTTCATTGTATGTAAGGTTTGTCTCATTTGTCTCATTGTGAGAGAGCGGTGGCATAACTCTGGTATAAGTCTGAGTATGAGTCTGAGTGAGCGGTTGGGGTCAACAATACTACAGCCAATGTTCCAAATTTTGATCACTTAATTACACGTTAAATACTCTTACAAAACATGTTTAATGAGAAAAATTAGTTTAAAAAATAAAAAGAGTGGAAAAGTCGGTTCAAGTCGTGACCCAATAGAGGGAGCGATCACTCGATTCTCAGTTCAGCTCAAAAATGTCGACAACAAAGTGACTGAAAAATTCTCATTTAATATCGCTTTAAACTGAGTTTAAATCATTTAAATCAGTCGTTAATCTATTGGCGCACAGACTCATTATCGCCTCTAAACACAAGACATGTACTGACCATAAGATCGACTGATTGTGATTCACATCCAATCAATAAATCAAAACAATTCTCATTTAGTGTCGGTTAAACTCTTTGTGATACTATTACTGAATATTTGAAATTCACTCCTCTCTGTCTCACACCCAAAGGTAAGCCAGACATTCATTTTGCCGATACATGACTGAGCCATCACTGCTCTCCCCTCATGTCTGACGATCCACTGTCTGAGCCCTCTCTTTCTCTCTTTTTCTCTCTCTGTGTATAACACTTACATAACTCTTATTGTCTGACACTTAATGACGATATTCTTCATTAAAATACTTAACAAATACTTGAATAGTATTGACGTTTCAAAAACCACTTCTTTTATATTATTTTTGTTATTATTTATGTTTTGTTATTATTTTAAATAACGTTTAATATATTTATGTATTTGTTTTGATTTGTCGGTTGAAAACAATTAATAAATTGTAGTGATTTTGTGAATCTATTGTCTGTAGTATTAATGTCTGGCAGTAGTGTTGGTTCGGGAACAGCAATACGTCGATGTCATCCGTGCGAACACTGCAATAAGTCGTTTACGTCCAGTCATCAATTGGCACAACACAACCGCATACATACCGGGGAGAAGCCATACAAATGCAGTTATTGCGACAAAAAGTTCAAACAATTGTCTCACGTCCAGCAACACACGAGACTACACACAGGTATTCATATTTATATACATTTAAACCCTTAAATACCAATTGGTTTGTCATATAATTAGCAAAAGAAATGAGTTATCAAACAATAAAGTCTTTGATTTGAAAATAGCGTGAGTTTTGTCACTTTCTTGTCTTATGTCTTGAGTCAGGAGTAATACATTTGATTCGCAGCACTCTATTAGCCATTACTTTATCTGAGTGTTGATTACTTACACTGAATGTTGAAGAAGTGAATCCCAGTCGTAGCCAAATATACTCTTCGGTATTGAGTCTAATGTGATGTTTAGAAGAGATCAGTGATGATGTATAGGACGGCATCAGTGCATCAGATAGTCTTATGATTGTATCAGTGGTTCAGTGATTGTGCGAATCACACAATTTTTTGCCTCTAATTCTCTACTTTTCTCTTTCTGTGACTATAATTCTGAGTATAACTGAGAATAACTGAGAAGTTGTTCCAAACTTACAAAACTTTTGTTGCAACCAATGGAAGGCATACAATGAATGGCAGTACCGAACATCAAATCGGGTCCGATGTGTGTAATATATGTTTTAATTTTTTCAGAAGAGAGCAAAAAGTGACAGTGATTGATGTCGAGCCCATTCTACTCCTCTCTCCCTCTCTCTCTGTTCCTTACATTTGCTTCAATTCTTCTGCATTTATGCTCTGTTCTGAACACTACCACCAAATGTGTGTTCACTTGATGTCAATGAGAAGGGATTCAGTCTCTATAGGTATAGCACAGCATAAATGTAATCGAAGACTATCACAAAGACTATGAGTTGAACTCAATCCCAGATTATCCAAAGAGTGAGCCATAGAGTCAGCCTCAGAGTCCGCTAACCTATAGATCTATTGAACGATCATTTATAACATTTTGTTCGGTCCGGTGCCGACTATACAGACTATATCTCTAATTGGATTTATTTGTATTGCAGGCGAACGGCCCTATAAGTGTTCAGTGCCTGAATGTGGCCGAGCCTTCATCCAGTTGTCTAATTTACAGCAACACATGAGAAGCCATTGTTCTCTCGACAAAGTGGCCAAAAACAATGAAAAGAAGTTTGTTTGCAATCATTGCGGTAAAGGCTTCAAAGGCCAAAGCAGTTTAGCCACACATCAGTCAAAGGTATTTAAACCAAAGACACAATTTTATCAAACAATCACTCAATTAATTAAATCATTCAAACAATGAGTTCGCATACTTTTTGTGTTTAAAGCGATGACTGTTTTAAACAAAATTCTTATTTCAAGACTTTTAACCGACTCTTCAATTCCTAACACTTATAGTGTTCTTCTTTAATAATAATCAAAAGATCCTCATTTCAAATGAGTAATACAAACAATGTCTCAATATTTTCTTGTGTTGAGACCGAGACCTCCATTTATCAATTGGTTAAACCAATTGTTCTGTTGTCACATAAAATTAATTCTACCAAAAATTAAAATATCCCAAATGAGCCCAAATAATAAGTAAATCTGATGATAACCAGTAAAATAATTTCATGAATTCCTTATTATTTATAAATACAATATTTAATCGAATATTTTTAAAAATGAATAATTTATTTATAATTCCTTTAAAATCCTTTAAAAATATCATATAATGTGAATAAATATAGGAATCAATCAATAATTGTTATTTAATGACAAATATTTATTCATTTATTATTAGTATCTTTCAGTAATTATTCCATTGACTGAATAAATCGATTAATATAAAAGTTATGTTTTTTTTACAATACATAATTGAACCTTGCTCAATTTCAAATGGATTTAATAATTAGAATAAATTTTTAGTATTGATTTTATACTCAGAATATAGACTTTAAGTTAAATTAAAACCAAATGTGAGTCTCGTTGAGTCTAATTAGTACTTTACTTTGGAAATACTAGTCTGGAATGGGTCACAGTTTTTTCAATAAGTGTTTAAGTGATCCTGTTACTATTGTATGTTTTTGTTGCTACAACCAAATGCTTTTTATCTGTTAATACAATTGAAGTTTTTCTTTATTTTTACTATTAATTAGAAATAAATTTTGAGTTTAAAAATTACAAATCATTTGATACGAGTATTAAATTTCAATTAAACTCTATTTTGATTAAATCAATTGAATTGTGAAATATATATAAATTACTTTTAGTTTCATTCGTCGATTCTATCCTCAATTGATTGATAGGATTTATGTAAATAAAAATTAAAAATTTTAACCCAAAGTAATGATAGTTTAGATCAGTTTTAATATATATTTTATTTAGTATACTATTCAAGTGTTTATTAATGTCAGTCACATCTGTCGGATAAATAACTGAATTTTATAAATTAATATTTAATTTTTGATTAAATTCAAGGATATAATTTTCAACGTAAGTCTCTATTTCTTCCGTTAGTGAGTGAGTAAGTGAGCGAGTGAATGAGTCAGGTAGTTTTGTTAATTTGCAAATGTTATCCGAATAGTCAGACGCAAGTGTTTTAATTGTCCCTTTCTTTCATTGGTTGGTGTCATTAGAGTTCTATGTCCTCTGTCCTTGATTTTCATGTAATGCCAAATATAAATCTACTGATAATACTGTAAACGAGGAAAACGATTGACTTTTTCGAGGAAATATTTTTTGGCATTAGTTTTACAAACCCTTTATTCAATGAATTTCTGTATAAAAAAATCGACACAAAATCGAATAATTGTTTTTTGCCCGAAAATCAACGATTAGAACACTTTTTCTCAACAAAAATGAGTAAATTTTTTTTAATTCAATTTTATCCTATAATTTAAAGTATTTGAAATGAAAAGTGAGTCAAAAACGAGACAGACATATACGCATGGCACTCAATGCACTCTAAGGCAGACATGGAAGACGGCCCAGACATATACAACAAGTTCATTAACTTTATGTAATTAAATCTAATTATTTTTCTCTCGGTTTTTAAACTCAAATCGACATAAAAAGTAGTTATGTTTTAATGGTCTGAATATTGTTTGCGACCAAAACATTGTTTTATAAAAAGTATTGACACAATTAATCGAAGTCCAATCATATCGCTTACGATTAGACCCCACCCATAACTGTCTGATATTTTCAAATGATGTCTGGGATGCTAAATGAGTTTAGAGCACAACCACAATATCCACTCCATTATAAAATTATATTTATGTTGAGATTTTCCTCTATGTCTGACATTATATTATATTTTGAGTCAAAATTATTAAAATATGAAATTATTCGATGAATTTCCTTAAACTATAGTTTTATTTCGAAAAATTAAAAACATTTTTTAGTTTAAATGAATAGCAGTATCGCTAAGAATTACCTCCAATGAAAAAATTGAATGAACTCAACCTCAGACCCACTCCTTTTCGTGTCTCGAAATCTCGCAATGATTTCAGAATTAATTAGTTTTTGGAAAAGAGTTTTTTCATCGTTTTATTATTTTTCATTCGTTTCTAATAAAAATTCTTTGCATACAATCGACTATCGATTATTAATATTAATTTTTGTGCCACAAATATAAACATTTATTTCAATTTGTGTCTTATTTTTACTTTAATTTATTTTTAATTTTGTTTGAATTAATACTAAATTTTAAATATTGAGAACTCATTTTATACTCAAATGATATTTAAGATCAAATATTCAAATTGAAGATAAATTAACGAATAATTATTTCAAGAGTCAATCCTGCATAAACATGATCAAGTTCATTTACATTAGCTCTTCTCTCTCTCTCTCTCTCTCTCTTATATCGTTATATAATATATAGGATTGAATTTTTAAATATATTTTTATTAAATATTAAGAGTAAACGAAGGGATAACTCAGTTTAAGGAAAGTATATTACTTTCGATTAATTGTTAAGTTTTTATTATATTTAAGTTTTAGTTCTCATCATTTGTTTAAAAATTTTAAGTTTTTTTTAATTACGTTTTAAATGATTTTCAGTTTTTAATTGAAAATAGAGTTAAGATATAAAGAACTGGTTCTTCAATCTTTTCATTTAGAAATATAGGTTTTTTTAGTTAATATTTCAAATTATAATTTATGTTAAAACCTGTGGTCTCAAACTCTGATCACTCTTTGAGTTTTATCATAGAATTCAATTTAATTACATTCAACTCTCCGTTCATTAATGAGTGGTTAATGTCTTTCGAATAATTTTTAGTATTTTTAGAGAAATATTTTCCTTTAAATGTATGTTCGCTTATATTTAATTCATATTATATTAATTTCAAATCAAATATTTTGAATTCGTTGATAACCTGACGTTTATTTTTATAAGAATTATATAATAAATTTATCGCTAATATAATACTCTTATTGATTGACTCAGAGTTTGAATTTTTATAATTTTAAAATTTTTTAAATAATATCCAAAAAAAATTTAAACAAATTTTAAACAATTTATTTGTAAAAACAATTGAATCCTAAAAATTTAATTTCATATACAGAGAGGTGTCATTTGTGGTCAATTCATTTGCTCTTAAAAATGATGACCTCATCGCTGACCATTAAAACTATTTAAAATTGAGAAAATCATTTAAGAGTTAATAGTAAAATCAGATATTTTCACTTGTTTGAAATTTTTATATTTGTCTTAAGTTTTATATTTAAGAACATTTTTAAAATTTTTTTTGGAATTTTAGGGTATTTTTCGGAAATAACTTATTTTTTTCAATATTTTTATATAATCCAACGATATGTTAATATTTGGAAATAGTTATCATTATTTGATAATTTTTTAATTTTTTTCAAATAATATGAGCTCTAATTAAATGCTTTCATTTAATATAAAAAGCAATTAACTAATTTGCAGTTCAATATTGTGTTTACTATAAGTATCACTATATGTGATAATATTGTTTTGTTTTGTTTTTTTTTCTTTGGCGGACAATAATAACCTAAAGTCCATTCATGTTATTCATTGCCTTAACCCAACTTATCTTATATGAGAATAGGTTTTGAATAAAAATGACCATGCAACGGAATTGACCATATATTGGGCGTTCACTTTAATTATATTTGTTTGTAGTTTTTATTTAAAATATTCTCTCTATTTATCAAATCTAGTTATGAGAGAATTCATTTAAACCCTTTCCTTGGCTTCAGAATTGAATTCTGATTTAATGTAAAAAATCAAAAGATTTAACACAAGTTATGCAGAGCTGTAGAGCCTCAGGTATTTTCTTCTGATGTTTCTTACATTTGCAAACGTTGAGAGAAATTGTGTTTTTTTAAAAATTGCAAAAATTATGAATTCAAATTTAGCAAGCAAATCCTTTTGATATTACCATAATGAATATTTTAAGCCCTAAATCGATAAATTTAAGATCTCTTTAATTTTGAAAATTACAATATTTATAGTTTGTTGCGGAAGAAGTTTTATAGTTGTATTTGAAATACTTATTAAAGGTAGTAAAGGGGGAGCGGTTGGGAGGCATCTAATTCTGCTCACCTCTTGTTTTAATATAAAACTTGTTTTTAGTAATCAATTGCATATCTAATAGAAAATTAATATCAAATTTTACAAAATATTAGTATAAATATGTTTTTTTAGGGCCAATAAAAGTCAATTTTCAAATAATTTATCAATGAATGACTCAATGACTGAATTGATTTCAAATCATTTATTTAAAATCCAGTTTTAATATCTTTTGCTTTTAATTATTTTTCTATAAAACAAATCTTAATTTTGATTTTCCTTTCGCTTATTTCTCTTGATTTTAGGGTCGATTAATTGATATTAGCAAGATAACTTTTTAATCAATGCATTAAATGACAAAATTTTTGTTTATTTCTTTTATTTATTTATTGGCTTCTACTTAATTTACCTTGTTAAAAATAAATTCTATAAAAAACAAAACATATTATAGATTAATAGTTTTAATAGAGCACATGTTTATTACTTTAAAGTCGCCCATTAAACCAAATTGCACTTTAAATCATCCACATTTTCAGGGCTTCCAAACTTAATATTTCTTTTATCAAGCTAATTTCATAACACCTTTTCAAAGCTCATAAAATATACCCTTTTTTAAATAAATATAGAAAATTATTTTATAAAAACAGTATAAATACAGTAAAACTTAATTAATGCTTCAATTATTAGATAAATGTTTCAACGCTTAAAACAATTAAAGTAAATTATATTTGCCTGAATATTATCTTAACTTCACCTTAATGTTACCTTAAGTCAATTTTATTAGAGAAGAATACTTTTAATTTGAAGTATAATAAACTAAAATACGTTATTTTAAGTATTTATTTGGTTAAGAATATTATGACTTATATATTATATATGTAGTATTAATTGCATTAAAAATGAATATAAGTTTAAATAAAAGTTATTTAATTTTCCCATTGAATGCTTCAATAAATGATTGAATGAATGTGTTTTAAAACAGTCAATGAATTCTCAGTTCTCAATATTCAGTATAAAAATTATTGGACTCTATATAATGTTTTTACTCTTTTTATTCAAAAGTCACATAAAATATAGGAAAGGATTAGGATTAGCCCTTAACTAACAAATCAGGAAAAAAGTTCCCTAAAGTATGCCAAACAGGAATAAACCAAATAATTCCCACATTTAATGTCTGCTTATAATTTTTACATTAATTAGTTTTGATTGGTTGCGATAAACTATTATTTTATAGCTTCCATTTACTGAAAAACTTTGATGGAGTCATTTTTCAGTGCAATTTTCAATACCAAGATAGAAATATTGATTTATTGATCACTTGACTAGGTTATACTCAAGATATGGTTCCCTTGGTTATAAGCTACCATTAACTTATTCTTTGCTAACTTTAGCTTAAAAATGAAGGGATCGAACAATCGATAAAATTTTAATTTTAAAATGGATTCAATTTAACGACAAATTATTGTTAGTCAAAGCCATCAAAATATCACTTAATTTGGGGGAAAAACTGAAAATTAATACAAAATAAAAATCGTTTTGATATAAGAATCAGTGATTTGAACACAAAATTAATTTTGAAAATCACTTCAAATTAAAAAAAATACATTTTTAGGATTTGTGGCCACTTTTAGATTCAATAAATAAAAATTGACATAAAAAATGTTTAACAACTATTAAAACTGATAAATTGTTTCAGAAGCACTCGAATAGTGTGTCGGATGGGGTCGGTTCATGTCCAGTATGTCATTTGATACTCGCCAGTACTGAAGAAATATCAATCCATATAAAGAAATAACACAATGGGTTCTTAGAATCTCAACGATTCTCTAGTAATCATAAAAATAGATCTTATGATTCAATTATTTAATTTGATTTTGTTTTTTAGGAGAAAATAGAATGATATCTCCATATACTTGTCCTATATGTGGGAAGTCTTATTTGAATGAAGGTTCTTATAGACGCCATTTAGAGAGTCATCCCGAGGCCCTGTCATCTCCCACTTCATCGTCATCTTCTTCTTCATCGATCCCGTTGTGGCCGTGCAGTGTATGCACCAGTGTTTTCACCTCAGAAATTGGTATTTCATTTGAAATGTGTTTATTCCTAACTAATGATTGAATTTTGTAGGACTATTGACTCATATGGAACAGATGAGAACAGATGCTAAGCATCAATTCGAGGCTCAAATAATTCTTAGTTGTGCTGCAGCTGAAAAGCGACACAGGGATGCCATCGCCTCTTTAAACAGTTTTGTGACCAACAGTTCTCAAAACTCGACGACTACTCTGTCGACTTCGATGGGATCATTGAATGAGATTAATAGAAACGCTTCTTTCAATGAGATCGTTAATCACTCAAATTTGGTTAACAACTCATTTAAATTTTAATAATAATTGTCTTCAAAATGGATTTGAAATCTAAAAATTAAGTGTAATTATACCCAAAGTTCTGTTTCTAAAACAATTTGAAACTGTGATAAGGAATTTCTCGAATGTGACAAAAAAGGGCTTTTAATCGAATGCAACACTTTTTCATCGATTTATTTAAGTTTAATATAATTATCGATCAATTTCTCAATTTCTTACTATTCTTTAGAATTAAGTCAAACAATACTTATTCTCTCTTTAATATACACTTTAATACATACGAATCCATAATAAGATTATGATTACTAATAATATAATTATTAATTACTCTATACTCTTAACTCTAATTATGATTATTTGTTTTAAACAATATTATATTATATGGCTTTTTATCTCAAATGTTTTTCTGAACTTTTATTCTCATAGTATTATTGCGTATAACGAGAAACAAATGTAGAATAAATCTCAAAAGATATGACTTTTTTGGTGAAACAATAATTGTTTCGATAATATTTCTGTACAAATGTATATTCGGGTCCTATTATTGTTCATTATATGATGTGTTTTTCTTTTCTTTTTGGACAAACGGTGTGGTAATCAAATGGTAATCTAATTACTAATTATTCGATAATCGACTCTATATTTAGTGAAACTATTAAACAAAACTTGTGATGTATTTCTTGTTTTCTCAAATTATGAAATGCAAAGAAATGATGTAAAATGAAGTGATATTTAAGATTAAGTCTATAAATGTTAAGATAAGCTAAAAGCTCAAGACTTGTAATAGATTTGTAATAAAGACATGAATTGTAAAGCGTTTCAAACGCTTAAATGCAAAGCATTGAAACACTGCGCAAAAGTGGTTAAATCGACCAAAAAATGTATGACATATTGTGTTCTCGTATGACATCAAATGTATTTTACATTAGATTTGATTTCTAATAAAATTCTCAATAAAACTAAAATTTAAATTTTCAACCAATCGATCGATTATTACATTTTTTATGGACATCAGAAACTATTCAGTCGATAATCGCGACCTAATCACTGATCTTTCTTATATGAAAATCGGTGACCGACACTCTCCGGCCATCAGCGGTACCCCTTCATCGCCTAACTATGAAATATTTGCCAATTTTGCACCAAGCAGCTTTATTGCAATGAAATATAGGTATTTCTTTTACTCTAATCTATATTTAGATTTGAGTCTATTATTACCTTTAATTAGGAATTTGGGTAAAAATGGTCTCCGAGTGCCAAATGTGGGCTTCAGTGCGTGGAGTGCTTTTGGAAACAGAATCAGTGACCAAACGGCTGAAGAACTGTTGACATTAGCCTATGAAAACGGTATTAACTATTTTGATACCGGAGATGGTTTTGCAAATGGTAAATGTGAAATTGTTCTTGGCAATATTCTCAAGAAAAAGAATTGGAAGAGAAGTTCTTATATCGTGTCTACAAAACTGTTTTGGTATAACGGACCCACTGCTCATAATAGTGGAGGTCTTTCCAGAAAATTTATAATAGAAGCGGTTGAGGCCTCTCTTAAAAGACTACAACTGAAATATTTGGATATTTTGATTATCAATAAATTGGACGGTTTGTGTCCAATGGAAGAATTGGTCAGAAATTACAATCATTTCAACTAAACTAATATTATATTTGTTTAAAGGTTAGGACTATGTCTTACCTCATAAACAATGGAATTATCTTCTATTGGGGTCAGTATTCAAATAATATAAACTTTAAATCACATAAAATAACGAAATTTTGGCACAAAAGATAAGAATAGCAAAAGTTATTAAATTATGTAAAAACTTTTAACTCAAAACTAAGATATTTTGAAATTTAGGAAAAAAAAGAAAAACATTGAAAATGAATAAATGTTAGACATAACTGAAAATTTTGACCCAAATTATAAATTAACCAGGAACATCTCGTTTTGCACCCATGCATATTTCTGAAGCATTTTCGATTTCGCGTCAATTTAATTGCCCGCCACCTATTTGTGAACAAATGGAATATCATATGTTTAGTCGCGACAAAATGGAACTCTTCATACCGGAACTGTTCCACAAAATCGGAACCGGATGTGTAGTGTGGTCTCCGCTATCCCTTAATTATGATGAGGGCATTCAATTGATAACCCGTCGAATCGTCAGTTATGAGGAAAAGTTGGCTCAAAATGCAAAACATTTAGAACTTTCAATGATTGGCGACAAACTGGGATGTGATCCGACACAACTCACTATTGGTAACTTTCCTTCCTTTTGGGTCATTACTATACTTCTTATGTGAAAATCTGCGAAATGCAAATTTGCAAGATTATATTTTGCCAGTTATAATAATTATTTGATTTTAATACAAATTTTTACTTAACTGTCAATTGATTTCTCTAAAAATATAGAAATATAAATATTATTTTTAAAAGTAATAATTTCTTAATTACGTTAATAAAATTTGAGCATGAACATTTATTTTAATAAAACATGTATAGAATAACTTTCTAACAAAAATTATCAGAAGAATTATATTATAAGTAAACATTTTTTACTTAAAAAAATTGGCGAAAGCTTTAATTATTTTTAATTTAATTTTTAATGAAATTATCTGACAATAATTGTGAGATTATGTTTTTATAAAATTAGCATGGTGCTTAAGAAATGAAAATGTGAACTGCGTTTTAATCGCTCCGACGACTGTCGATCAACTCTATCAGGAATTACACGCACTTAAGGTTAGTTCACTTTTTTAATGAATAATTTAACTAAAAAGTTATTAACAAAATGACAGATCGTTCCCAAATTAACTGCAAATCTCATCGAAGAAATTGAAAAAATTCTTGAAAATAAGCCATCGTTTAGACGATTACAACACAACACATCGATTCCAGGAATTCTTCCCGAAGAAGTACCACAAACAGATGAATCAAACATATAATTAGTTTATTATATTTTGATTCAAATTATTTTATTTTATTGAAACCATTTGAAGAAATCAA
>JAQFZL010000745.1:0-13546 GCA_034695685.1 Galumna lanceata
TTGATTACGTTTGAGGGGGATATCCGACATCCGACACAACCAATTGTTTGCAAACCATTCAAAGCAATGACTTTCAAAACGAGACAACTTTTTGTTAGAATTAATGAATAAAAATGTATTCGTATTCACATATCTTTCATTCATTAAATGCCAACAATTTTTTTATTAACTAAAATATAAATTATATAAAATTATTTATTATATTTGTATAAATGTTTTATAAATGTATGTGCAATACATTACAAATGCACCTTGCTATTTTTTTCTCAAGTAAACACAACTGCAACTCAAACATTAAACCAAATCAGTTAAATGAAAAAAAACTTATTTAGGTCTCAATAAATAATAAAATGAGAGCACTCGCTATAGACATGAAGTTTGCAAAAGTGTGTATTGACTCAAATGAATTGAAAATCGTTCAGAAATCTATAAAAATTAGTTCTTTAAGATTTGCGGATAATTTTAAACTATTTATAAAATGCTTTATAAATCATTTGATTTTTGAATAAAATGTCGATTTTTTTTTGGTTAAAAATTTGGAAATTGAAGTCAGAATTACTTTGATTTCATCGCAATTATGTGTTTGTCCTCCCTTTGAGTACCTCTGAATTATACAAAAATATATTGATATCAATAATTCAATGTATTGTGAGTTTAATTCGATATTCAATTCCTAAAAGCTTTTAATAATAAAAAGTATATCCGAATAAAAATTGTGGAATTAGAAGTCAGATGAACCCCAATTGAACCTATAGCTGACCGGTTGTCTCAAAGCAGAGACAAATATAATAGAAATAATTTGATCGATAACTCAAATATAATTCAGAATTAGTTTTTGCTCGAAATTGTAATTCTAAGCGAAAATAACTTTAATTACATTTTGAATATAAAATACAGGAATTAAGGAATAAAAATCTAATCAACAAAAAAGAGAGTTCTTTAGTTTGTGTCAGAAGAGAGGAATAGCTTATATTTTGTTGATTTGTGGCACAAAATACGAGAAAATCTTTGGAAATCTCTTCAATGCGATTGTAATCCCATTAAAATTTTTGTTTATAAGGTTTGTTGTCATCCAAACAATAATATTTGTTGAGATCTCTGTAGAGATGATGTTATGGTATTGTAAGCCGGGTGTCATACGTGCGGCACCAGTAGGTTGTGCTCAATCTTATATAGCTTTATGCAACACGTTTTATGTTTTATTGGATTCGAAGAGCAGTTGGGCTCAAGTTTTGGTGTCTATTCGTTTGACACATTGATAATTGCTTTGTCGGCTACCAGTGCTGTACTGCCTTCCAGTGCCGTACAAACATCGCTGGGGAATAACTGAGGCCTTCGAAAGGCTTCGAAATAAATAACTTTAGTTTTTCGTAGCACTAGTTGTGAACCATAACAATGGATAGAGTAATAAGTCTATGAAATAGTGGTTCAGTACAGCACTCGCTTAACAAGTTTTCATTCATTTGACTCAAAACACATTTGGCTTTCATTTGTTTCGACTATAGAGTCAAAAGCGCTACCGAATAGTCAAACGCGTGACTCAATTACATTCAATTTGCTTTTGTTTGTCTCTACTCTTCCCTCCGAATAGCGTTTTGTCAGACAATTATCAAAAATACAAAAATAAAGCATTAGTTTAATGAAAGTCTAATCACGACTTCACTCATGTATTAATGTTTTTGGTTTTACAACTTTTATCATTCGTTACACAATTCAACAAAAACAAGCCTTAATGGCGACCACAGGTGTGTTTACCAGTCGGCTGTGCCACTGGCCAAGTAATCCTTTCGGCCCACACTCGAGGCCTGTTTGTTTTGCATCGCTTCCAGTTTTGGACAATTTGTAATTCTATGGCCTAAACCTCCACAATAAGCACAACCCCTTTCGTCGCCCAAATTCAAATATTTTTCGGATTCTGTCTGAAGTGCGGCCAAAAATGGCGGCAAATTTTGTTTCGCTTCTATTAATAAATGTTTTAAATCTAAAAGAATCGATTCATCGATCGATTTGTTAATGAAAGTTGTGGCCACTCCGCACTTCCCATATCTACCAGTTCTACCGATACGATGGACATAATCTTCGATGTCGTCCGGCATATCGTAATTAATTACGTGTTTTATCTCTTGAAAGTCCAAACCTTTTGATGCGACGTCTGTGGCCACCAAAACGTCTTTTTCACCTTTTCTA
The DNA here is from genome assembly GCA_034695685.1 of Galumna lanceata. Classification (NCBI taxonomy): domain Eukaryota; kingdom Metazoa; phylum Arthropoda; class Arachnida; order Sarcoptiformes; family Galumnidae; genus Galumna; species Galumna lanceata. The sequence continues at coordinate 2,188 of JAQFZL010000745.1, forward strand.
AACTCTGTGACAGCGCGTGATCTCTCTTCTTGGTCTTTCCCTCCATGAATGGCTACCGCTTCCACTCCTTTTAAAAGTAGATATTCATGAATGGCGTCGACGTCCTGTTTCTTTTCAGCGAAGACAAGAACTGGTGGTTCTGTTTTTTGAAGTGTGTCCAACAAATGTACAATTTTTGCTTCTTGTTTAACATATTCCACTTCTTGTACGATCTCTTGAGAGGCAGCACCCGCTCGACCGACATTTACAGTAATTGGTTTGACTAAAGCACTTCTCGCAAAGTTTTGTATTTTCTTAGGCATTGTCGCTGAAAACAAAAGGGTTTGTCTCTGACCTTTGAAATAAGAGAATATTGTTCGGACATCCTCTTCAAAGCCCATATCAATCATTCTGTCCGCTTCGTCTAAACACAAATATCTACAAACATGTAAATTAATGGTTTTCTTCTCTAACATATCCATTAGCCGTCCCGGAGTAGCGACCATAATATGAACACCTCTTTTAATAACATCTGTCTGTTCTTTAACTGAAACGCCGCCAATACATAAACAAACTCTAAGTGAAGGCATTCCACTCCCAATCAAAGCATTGCAATAGTATTGAATGATTTCATAGGTTTGTTTCGCTAATTCACGCGAAGGACATATTATGAGTCCATACGGACCTTCATCTCGAAGGAAAGGAAGTGATAATTCTTGTTCTAAAGCGAACATCACAAGCGGTAGAACAAAGACCAGTGTTTTGCCCGAACCGGTGAATGCAATGCCAATCATATCCCGACCAGATAATACAGCGGGCAATCCCTGCATCTGAATGGGGGACGGCATTAATATGCCTTTCTTTTTTAGAGCACTGATAATACTTTTAGGAAATTTCATGTCTTTGAATGTTTTTATGGGTTGGGGTAAGTCTTCGCCCTCAACAAGAATTCGATACTTCTCTCTGAGTGAGTGATGTTTAGATTCAGGTATTTCTCGTATAAACTTGGGAGCTCTCCATCCGGTCTTAATCGGTTCGAAATACTGAATGCCTTTCGCCAATTCTGAAACTGCCATCAAAGCCTTCTTTTCGGCGACGCTCTCCAATATCTTCTCCTCTTCTTTGAGCTGTTTTTCAATAGCACTCTCTTTCCTCTGTTCGAACTTCTTCTTGAGTTCGTTGTGTTGATCCAAAAGACTGACATTATATTTCCTCCATTCGTCCATTTCGTCGACGCCATTGTTTCCTTTCATATCCTCTTCTTTATGGAAGTTATCATTAAAACCCGTCCGCGAGTTATCGTCGTCTGTCGAGGGGTCTCCCATTCGGGACAATACGTTTTGAACATTTGGTTGTCGTCTTTGTTTAATGGGAATATACGGCACATAATTGTCATCGGAATCACTCAAATCTTTGGGTTCTTCGCGACGATATCTCTGTTCGACAAAAATTTTGGTTAAAAAACAAATTATTTTAAAATTAAAACAAAAATCATTTACTTTAAGAACTTGTTTTTGGTTTCCATCTTTTGAGACATTTTTATCTTTACTTTCACTCATTTTATGGTCAAATGAACGTCGAGTCAATCATCAGCTGTTAATCACAATTAAAGTGTAAAAGTGTCCGAAGAGTTGATTATTTTGTGGTAAATAAACGAAATGAAACGTTAGCTGAAGTCAAGTGCCATCTCTTATGTCTTTTATGAGACAATTGTTTGGTTTAAATTTGGCGCAAATATTGAGCCAATGATTGCGTCAAACCATTAAAAGAGAAGACAAACGTGTTTTGAATTGAGTTTTGTTTATGAGTTGTGTTTAGTTTTTGACTGAAACTAATGTTTTACTTTAATTTAACGAATGATTTAAATGTGTTTACAATAATTTTTACAAATTATTGATTTGAGTCTCGGAATGAAACGGATTTCAAATAAAAAGATCGAAAGACTTGAAAACAAGAAAAGAAAAATTGAAAAATTCATTGAATTAATCGATAATCAAAACCAGAATAAAGACATCGAAACCTCTGAAGAGAATATCAATAATAACGATGTCTTTGACTCTAATTTTAAACAAATGTCTGAACTGAGAAAAAAGCTTTCGGTCAAACTAACCACCGAAAGACCGAAGATATTCATTGAAGACAAGTATTTGATTACCGAAACAAATGATTCAGTCGTCGAAAGCCTTACTCTCGAAGACATTCAAAGAATGATTTTAGCGACAGTTCTTCCGCCGCCCCGACTCTCGTGTCCTCCCAATTGGTGTAAAGTTTTCAAACCAACGAAAGCCACAAAAGTATCGATTTTTGTCTTTGACTTTGAATTAAACGACAATTCATTCGATGAAAATCTTTTTAAATATTGCGTTAAATTCGAGGCAACAGACGATTGGATTCAACACTTATTAAGTGTTCCCTTAAGTAACCGTCAAATGGAGAAAATGCATAAACAGTTTAAATCAAATGGTTTGGGAGAAGTCATAGATATCTCAGAAGAAGAGAAGATTTCGAGAACTGATTTATTATTATCAGCTCTTCAGCTCTCATTAGAGAAATATCCTCTTCTATTGGATCCAGAGTTTGAACACTTCACCAAAACAAAGTCAAAGTACCGACAGGTCAACAACTCTTCGCCCATATTTTCCATAGACTGTGAAATGTGTTACACGACTGCAGAAAAACTGGAAGTGACCAGAATTTCAGTGGTCGATGAGAGCTATGCTGTTATTTACGACACTTTAGTTAAACCCCAAAACAAAATAACAAATTATTTAACAAAATATAGCGGAATAACTAAGAAATTATTAGATCCGATTGATGTGACTCTTGAAGACGTCCACAAAAAATTAGATGAAATTCTGCCCGAAGACGCTATTCTGTGCGGACAATCCCTAAACTCTGACTTACAGGCATTACAACTAATTCATCCCTATATTATAGACACGAGTATTATCTATAATTTGTCGGGTTTTCGAGGCGTCAAACCTTCTCTTAAAACATTAGCGCAACGATTCCTAAATATGAGTATTCAAAACAACGATACCATTGGACACGACTCAGCAGAAGACGCGATCGCAGCCATGAAATTAGTGAAACTTAAACTTTCAATGGGTTTAGAGTTCGGCGATCGCGTACTTAACAAAAGAGCCAACATTTGTGATGCATTGAAGCAGTCGATGCCAATCACCTCTTATTTAGAAAGACTTAACACTTCTTTCATTGTATACTACGATTACGTCGATATTGAAAATATCGAGAAATCACTGGTTATATACAGACGACATAATTATGATTTAATTAATGCCATAAATCGTGTCATTCATACCGATAAAGCCGTTTGTATAGTACTTCATAAAAATGGCAAATGTTTTATAAAGTTTTGAATTATTTATGAATTATTTGTTTAAAAATTTTTTGTTGAATTATTTTTTTAAATCAAATACCGATTAACTTATAATTTAAATTTTAGCCCAATTTTTGTTTTCAATACAAATGCTATGAATTCTCTTTAAAACCAATTATTTTATATAAGTTTTATAACTCATTAGTTAATCAATTCATTGAAAAATTTATTTTAATGGAAGTCTAAAATATTATACAAATATATTACAAATAAATCATAAATTATTCATTAATTCCTTACTTTAAGGCACAGAGTCTTTAAATCGTAATTTTAAAAGCAGTACTACTACCTGTTTATAGTCTATTGCCTATTGCCTATTGCCTTGCTCATTTATAACTGTCTATAAGTAATGATGAAATTATAAAAACTGATTTAACTGTTCCTCAGAAAAGATTTATTTAATAATCAAAATATATTAAGTTTTAATGTTTTCTTAATTAACTGCAAATCATTTATTTTTTTAGCTAAAATTTTTGTCAAATTTAAAAAAAAAACTTTCAATAAAACGATTGTTAGAATCTCTAAAATCTGTGATTTATTCAAAGTCAGTGTACCTTAATTTCCAGAATTAATTGAATTGAACAAGCTTATATATCATGCAAAAATTATGATAGATGTTTTATTTTTTTTAATTATTCTAAATTTCGCCAAAAGTTTTGTTTTCACCGTTTTTTGACAACTTTGTACTTTTGTTTATTCGTTTGGGTCTAAAGAACACTTTCTTCTGAATGTCTGTCCTATTTCTCTAATCCAATAGTTTGCAACTGTTATGCAAAATAAGTTTAATTCGTTGAGTCATTACTTACAGAACTGCTATTAATTTAATTAATTGTTAATATATTTACCCCATTTCTCTCCCATTAGGACAGGACAGGCGCCATGAATCGTATCCTCAATTCCTTCTCCATTTCTGAAGAGATTATACCAGAAAACTGCAGCACCTTTTTCTGGCATTACTTTTGTCCCTAATCGGGGAAAGACTGTCGAACCACCTTTTATTACATTTGATAACTAATGGAAAATTTTCGCTTAAAATCCAATTCTATTGCTTTTAAATCATACGTAAAACATAAGGGTTGCAGTCCTGTCACCGGCGGCTACTTCTCTGGCCGGCGCCAAATGCCTTTCGTCTGGCGGCCGATCGACTATTAAATAGTCGTAATGCGGGACATAATGTCCACCCATTCCATAGTTTGCAATTTGAACTAATTCACAGTGACTTTTATCCATATCAGTGGAGAGACCGGTCACTGCCGCCACTCTTCGGTTGATATTTTGAACCACTTTATGAGTTTCGGGGGAAAACCATGCGGTCTGACTCGTCCTAACTTTTGATATTTCATCGAAATGGTTTTCGGTTTGAACCCGCGCTCGAGTCAACTGATTTAATAAAATAATTTTTAAAATTTATTTCAAATCATTTGTGGAATCCATACCATAGGAATGGCTAAACTTTTGTAGATTTCCATTTCATAATCAGTCATAAGGTTGTGAAACATCATAATTAATGGTTTATTATTGAAAATCTCTACTTTGACCGGTTGTAGAACCAGTAGTGGATTTCCCCGATTCGAGACAAAACATTTCAAATCTTTTTCGTCATTTTGACTCTAATTTGGGTTAAAAATAATTCATAGAAAATAAATGAATTAAATAAAAGAAATGCTAACAAACCCTTGAAGATTCTCCTCTACACAATGATTGGTATTTACGGTAGTCCTGGTTCTCCCCCTCAACTATTTTTAATTTAGTGGAAGGACTTGATTTGGTTTCATTAAAATATTCAGAATAAGTTAAATTGGCTTCGAGTGAGTCGTGCTTTTATTAATTGAAAAAAAGATTAATTGAGAGTTGATATAGATTTGAGTGGAGACTCACTATTTCAACCGCCATATTATAAAACGGAAGGATTTCTTCAACGGATGCGGTGGTATTTTCCTCGCGATGAGCTCTAATGAGTGCCCCTTCAAACCACTCAATGGAGTGACCATAATAGCCATTATTGAAGGAATGTTTTCCCAAATAAAGGCAGTCTCGCGCTATAAAACACAAGTTATCGAACTTTTACTCAATTATTTATTTGGGTCTCAAATGAAGTTCAAAGTTATTCAATAATTAAGTAATCGATCGGAAGATTATTTTTGGGTCAATAGTAAATGTGCGTTATATGACATACCCGTCATCTCTACATTTGTTTGGTAACCGAAAATCTGTCCGTTGGCTAAATCAGACATATTTAGATTATAGGTGTCCTGCAGTCGAATCAATGCGAGGGCCGCCCCATTCAGGTCGTCTTTATTTGGCAAAAATGACTGATATGTTGCCGTCAGTTCCTCGATATCTATAAAACAATATCTATTAATCTGAAAATTGCGAAAAACTTGTCTCTGTTATTGAAAAGTTATGAAATGATGATAATCTTGGAATTAAAATCGAGCTCTAAATTTATAAAAATTAAAAGAATATCATTACTTACGACTCATTAGTTAAAAGTTTTAACTTAAAATCCATTAGAGATAATTTTTTTCTCAACAAAATACAAAAATTCCATTAAGTAATTAATCAAAAGATAAATTTATTTTTGCAAGAAGCAAGTGACCTAGATCATCATCATTATAATTATTATTATTGCGAAATCAGTCATTAATTAAGACAATAAAATTAAATACTTTTCCAATAGCTCTCAGCTTTCATTAGTCTTTCAATTTTATGCCAATCAATAGTTAAACGTTTGACTAATTGGAAGGCCTGCAAAGGGTTTCCTATAATTTCATCGGTGGCATACTTTCCAGCAAACTCTGGACGTCCGGCCGTTTCAGAGAATATATCCAAATAACTAATAAAAAGTTATTCATTAAACATAAAAATATATATAAATTATGACAAACTTTTTGATGGCATAGAGTTTGGATTCCATTCGCGATAAAAAGCTGTTCATTTCACTGACTAAATGTCTTTCCCTTTTGAGACACAAATAATAAATTACAACGAAATTGGATTTTTTCAGTCAACTCTTGACTTACAAATGCATAAGACTTTGGAGATGAGCCGTTGAACTAAAGATATCGGCATTCGTTTGACTTAAAGTAAAAACCATTAACACAACGATTGGACGCATTTTCGGTGGTCTTTGTTTCAAATTTCGCACTCTTTTCAATGAATAGATTTTTAATTAACGTTATATAAGAAGAATATTCACACTATAATAGGGAGTAATTAAAAGTCTGGACTTAATAATGAAATTTAATTGAAGTCTATTTTAAAGACCTATTAATCTGTGAAATGAAGAAAATTGCTTTTGGATTATAAGAGGTTTAGTTCTTCACATAATAAGAATTTGATGTCTGAAGGAAAAATAGGTTGAGTTCACCGATCGTGAAGTCAAAGAGAGGGAAGAATCCAATGCATTATAATATTACCATAAATTTGTTAATAAAAGTTTTTAAATGAGGTTTAGTTTTGGTTAATTCAGTTGTGTTTCAATCAAACTCTTCAATAAATAAAAATAAAAATTATGTTTTTCTCAAATTTAAAACTTTCTCTCTTTGAGTGATAAATGGGTCAAAACATCTCATTTACGGAAATTGCATTTGATTTTCAACTTTGAAATTCTTTAAATTATTGAAAAATAGGCTCAACTTTTCATATTGAATACTTAAAACTGTGAATAAATAGATTAAAAGTTAAAGAAGCATTTCCTCACGTTTTTCATAATCAGTACATAATTCAAAGTTTTTGATAATTTTTATTCAAAACATTAATCGATTTCTTTTGATAATTGTCTTACTTTAAGATAAACTCATTTTCTAAACAATTAATTTACAAAAAAAAATGTTTAGAAAATTAAGAAATTTTATAATTTTCTCTAATGTATCGGAAAAGACATTTTCTAAGGAAAAGCATTCTTTAAATTTACGTAAATTTGATTTTAATTAGTGTCAGACATGAGATAAAGCATTTGTCAGAAGTGGAAATTTGTGAAAGTTTTGCACCAATAAGTCTAAGTCTTAAACTAAAAAAATCTTTTGAAAAGAGACTTAATTTCTATGAAAATTCATATTTCAATGATTTCTAATAATTAACACAAAAACTGTTTATTATTAGAATTATTATGTCTTTCTTCATATAAACAATAATAATTGTGCTAATTAGCTAACCTAACCTAACCTAGCTCAATTGAATTTTAATTTCAATATTCACTAAATAATTTTTATAAATTCCTTGAAATATTTCAATCATTTTAATCTCAAAGTGTTTTTTGACTATATTTTTAAGATAGATATTCAAAACTTAAAATGACATTAAACATATTATCAGAGGACCAAGATAACTCATTAATAAACTTATAATTTTTTCATAAACTTCCAAATTTATTGGAATTTTTCTTTATTTTACAGAAATTACTTCTGAAATATCTATAAAAAAAAAGTTAATGAAAACTAAGATTTGCCATAAGATTATTTGACACAATTTCTCGAAGTTTGTATAAATTGATCCTGGATACTACTACTCCAAATTGTCTTAAAATAAACTCTTTTTTATTTGATTTGATGTTTTAAAATATAAAAAAAACTATTTTTAAAATTCGGAAAAGTGTTTGATATGCGATATAATGTATAATTGGAGTCAAAAATTGGACTCAATTTCTTTTTTTAAATAATATTAACTTTAAAACAAATTCAGAATAAAAAGAGTGAAAGAAATTACTCGTCTTTTTATCAAAACATAAGTTTAGATTTTAAGCTCAATTACAGGTTTTTAGTTATAAATAAGAAAAAAAAAACGATAAATAGATTTAAATTTAATGAAAACATAATCTAATAAAAGCTAATAAATGCCTTATAAAGGGATTATTAAATAAAAATCCGTAAAATAGATGTTTAATATCTAATAAGAAAAGATTACTTACTATTCAAACAGGATTTCAACAAAAGCTTTCTTTCCTTCGAATTGATTTTTGCGAAGAATTTTCACAAAACTTTAATAAATTTGTTTAGGAAATCATATTTGGCTTTTGATGAGAAAAGATGTGTTTTATAATACGATGTATACAAAGTATTTAATCCGATAAATGTTTGCACAGAACACAAATCGAAAGCAAAAGCCAAAGGAATAAAAGTTTTTTAACTTAAAACGAATGGCATACAAGTGTTGATGAAAACCGGGGATGAAATACAATTTGATTTCAATATTTTTTTGGTTATTTTTAGGATTTGATGACCTATTAAAGGACTCGTTTGTAATCCCCAAACACTGGTTATATTGGTCTGCCGTTTGTGTGTTGAGCTCAGACTTGATGTTTAAGCAATAGAACAGTCAATTCAAAGTTATTTCAACTTTTAATTAAAAGCACCGATTTTTGCATAACTATAACACATTTAAATTAAAAAACTATTGTTTTATAAGTTATGAAAGAGAAGAGGAAACCGAACCGCAATCTATGAAAAACAATAGCGAATGTATTCACTGTTTAGAGAACTGAATGGATCCGAACTATACTTTTTTGAGTGAATTAGTGGCACAGATTTACTCAACAAATCATATTCACAGCACAACCACCCGAACAGAATATTGAAAACAATTCATAATTAATGAAATGTGATTTCTGTCAAATGTTGAACACATGCTATGCATGAAAGGGTTTGCAACAGCTCTGAATCAGTCGATCGAAACGCATTTAAATCAATTATCAGTTTATATACCATTTATTGGAACTCTAACTAACTTTAAGATATTTCGAGGAACTTATAATGCAATCATTGAATGGAAACTAACTTTTTATGAAAATCCAATAAATGAGATAAGATATAAAAGAGATAACAAGATAAAAATAGGAATGATCTAGTACAATTGTCTCATTCGTTTGATTCCTGTCAAACCTTTTTAGATCAGCGCTTCATTGCTGTCAAATAATGATTTGATTAAAAAAAGATAAGCTTGGTAATTTTAACAATTTTTAGAATCACTTCAACTATATTTAAATATTTTAAGCCAAACATTAATTAAGGCTTTTCTTAATTTTGAAACTCAAAAGGATAGCATCAAAACGAATAAATAAGGAAATAATGAAATTTGGGTTTTGTTTGAGGGAGTGGTTAGTAATGGACTTGAAATTTCAATTCAATTTTTCATTGACTGAACTAAATATAAATCGGAAAACAAATATACAAAAAATTATTCTGAGCCTAAAAGCAATGCCCAGAGAAAAATGAAAATATTGGATGAAATTTATTCTTTGTTATTATGTTTTTTGACCTCTAATTTAGTGAAGAATCTAGAAATTTGGGCCAAATTTTGTTGATTCTCTTTAATATACAGTTTAGACAATCAGATCAATTGAATTTACTGTAATTTACGCCAAAATACTATATCTCTGACTCTTAAAATTAGAAAATAATATAAGAATTGAAGGGAATCTTCATTAGAAAATAATAGTTTTAGTCTAATTTAAGTCTCATTTTAGTAGTTTTTTCACTCTTTTGATTGAGATTTAAGCAAAACTTGTGAACCACTTATGAGCTAAAAACGAAAATCTCGATTAAAACGTGTTTCTCTTAGAATACTTAGAAATGCTTCAATGATTTGTTTGCTAAAAGTGAACCATAAACTTAAACCTGTGATATATATATACAAACCAACGGTGAAAACAAATAACTTTTATTACTAATAATTTTATTACATAAATATTATCTCTTTCTTAGTAAATGACTTTTGATTATTTCAAAGATGAGATTCGATGACATATTAATGGACTTCAACTCAAAAAACAAAACTTTATAATTTAAAAAATGCAAATAACAGTCTTTAATGTAAAATAAAAACCATTTGACGGCTATTCTAAAGCAATTGAAAGACTTATCTCAAAGAAAGCAAATGACTATTCAAATGACAAAAACCTATTAGAATTGGACTCATTTTTATTCATTAAATTAATTCAATATATTATTACATAACAAACAAATTAATTTTATTAGGATTTGTAACGGAAATAGCAATTGTCTTCAATAAAGACATGAATGATATGTTCTGAACAACTCTTTTATTTGCAAATATTTATGAATAGATTAACCAACGAATAAGAATTGTCTCAAATTATTAATAAATAAATAATTAGTGCGATTAAACTCATTTCAATGGTTTAGTCTTTTATGAAAACTTTCAGTTTTGTTGAACTTTATTTAAATGAAATGCTTTTAAGCCTTAATTACAGAACATTTAAAATAGACTTTAGAATATGAATGAACTTTTGTCCGATTGATTGTTCACTAATTAGACTAAAATTTAAGCCAATATTCAGTACTAAAATAATTGGTTTAAAGAATTAAGACTTAGATAAATATAACACAATTACTATACATTATCTGCAATAATGGCATAATTGTAAATCATTTCAGTCTTTTATTCCTCCACTTTTTTTTGTGTCATATAATAAACTTTATCTCAAAATACAAAAATAGTTTTGAACCAAAATTAGCGCTTCTTCTGATGTGTGGTATAAAAAATATATGATCTGTAATCCGAAGGTAAAGTCATGCGCTTATCGGCCACTCATATATGAAAAGTATTAATAATACAAAATATTTGATAAATTCATTCATTTTTTCTGACAATCATTTAGTTAAAAGTGATTGAAATTTTAAATGATTTCAATTTGAAAATATTAATAATGAGTGGATTAATGCCCTCTCTTTAAGTTTTGTAAATATTAATTCAATATTTTCCCATTCATTTCATTTCATTTCAAAGTATTTTAAGTATTTATTTATTTATTTACAATCATTTGAGTCAATATTTAGATATATTTCTGATACACTTTAAGCCCTTTTTTATTAAACTATTATTCTGTTCAATCAATCACTGGTTAATAGGCCTTTATATTAATAGTTTTATCTAGATAACTTAAATACCAGTTATCTATTTTATAATAGCTTTGTGTCACTTTAGGACTAATATTTTATTATTAATTATTAATAAATAGAT
>JAQFZL010000746.1:0-13543 GCA_034695685.1 Galumna lanceata
GGAACCTATCATTTAATTGGCTGACACTTTTGATTAGGGGATAAATTACTGGTTATTTTAGTTTTTAGAAAATTTCATATCATATTAGGGATGAGTAAAACTAATAATAAAAAAATATGTTTCCAAACAATTCTTATTATTTAAAGTTTAATGTTTTGATTGACTGAAGTGTTTGATTTGGTAGGAATTTAGAGCTAACCTATCATTTAAAACGAATAAATGGAAAATTGTTGGCAATTCTCTGGTTTGAGAATACACTTCAAGTGATTTCTGTTATGAAAGCAAACGACGAAATTGTAAAATAGAGAAGTGATTATCGAAAGCATACAATCAATCATTGAGTTAAGAGTAGAGCCCTTTTCACTGAACAATAGCTGCCATAATGTAAACGTAACCTAAACTAGTTATCTGTTGAAAACAATCGGTAGTAAACATTACATTTGAAAGCATACAAACAAAATGTGCAAATTTATGCTCGCATTCAAACTAATCAAAAACAGCCAATAAAACAAAGATTCAGAGATTCTCTACAATTGAATACCAGAGACACTAAAAGAAGCGTCGATTCACTTATCATATAATCAGATAATTATTTAAATAGCATTTCTTATATAAGTATTCTTTTGTAAGATAACACAACACAACATAACACAGCATAACAGCCTAGCACATCATAGTATAGCTTGGTAACATAACTTTTGATCTCAGCATCACTTGATTTAATCAAATGTTTGAAAAACAAAAATGAGATTTTTATCACTCTTTATATAACAATTAGTTTAAAATTAATTCAAAATCCCATCAAATCTTATAACTTTTCAGTCCTTTAATTCTTTGAAGTTATTTATAATAATAAATGTTTGAAAACTTTATGGAATCCGAAATAATTTTAATAGATTACCATAATTTGATTCATAACTATTCATCGGTATTTTATATATTGATTTAATTTTGTTATGAATTTGTATATAAAATGCTTGAATAATATAAAGTAATTGAGAAAACAGTAGAATATTTCATAACAATAGAATTGCAATTCAAAGAAATTGGATGACAACGAGTGACGCTTCTGATGAACAGAACATTGGGTTCAATAAATAAATGCAAATATTATTTGTAATGCTATCGATTCATAGAATTGTAAATTGTGTTCATCTCTGAGCCATAAACACAAATATATACAGAAATAGAATGAAAGCTGAGTTGTAAAGAGAATGAGTGTCAGATAAAATGCTGATAAAAGTGACTATTTGTGAATAATTAAGACTAAAAGTTATTCATTGTTACAACAATATAAGAGTTTAGGAAAAATGAAGACTACATTTTCCAAGTGATAGAGATTGGCATCACTTTTCATAAATTGCTTGAAATTGTGGTCATTTTAATGGTATTGCAGTAAATCTATGAAAGTGTCTATGGGTTAGAGAATGGCATTCATGTGAGTGCGATAACAAAAGTGATATATGCCCTTAACTGACACGAAGACCTCTATCGACCCCACTTTAGTTATATATCCCTAACATATACAACACAATAGTTCTAAAGAGCAGAGAATCAAATGAGAGATGAGTGAGATTGGGATCAAATGAGTCGAAAGACCAGAGAATCACTGAATGTATAATATCTGGACTTTGGATTTAGAAATGTCTCATAAGTCTGTGCTATAAAAGTGATGAATGGATACATTTTTGTTATTATCAACAGAACATAAATATAATCATTGGATTCATTGGATTCGATTCTTCATTGGAACTCAAGACAACTAATAAGCTTTAATACATGACATTCTGATGTAGTGCTTGTTTGCCAGTTTGTGCTAAATCATTATCATTCCGTCTGAACGGCGCCCGAGCGGCGGCTTTTGTGTGATCTCGATATTACCAGAAAAAACCTTAAAGTAAACGCGACAGTCAAAGAGCGCTGAGATGTGTCGCGTCCTCATCAGACTTACTTCGCTGGCATAGCTCACAGTTCAAACATTGAGCCCAACTCTGATGCGACTCCTCCAGGCTTTCCATTGCATGCATGGCTGACTGATTTTGCGCTCGACGTGAAACTGAACATTTTGAAACAAGCCGCAGTAATTGCATCCGCGCATCCCTTCTCTCTCTCCTCTCTCTCTCTCTCTTTCTCTCTCTCTCCCTCTCCGCTCACTCTCTCAAAGTATCTTTTATATATAGGCCTGATTTGATTGAGCCTAAAGGCAATGCAACCATAGAAGTTGTTGTGCGACAATACGACAGTTAGAGAGACACTCCGTAGGGGTCGAAATGAGGGAAACAAAAATTGTCGAAATGAAAAATGAAACGAACAGAATATTGAGTCAGTGAGTGAATGCCACAGAAAGAGAGAAAGAGATAGAGGGAGAGAAAGAGAGAGAATGTTTGGTTTATGTTTGGTATGTTTGAGCAGATCGTAGTTACGTTCAGCCGTCCGACAGTAAACTATGTTTAGGGCACATAAATGCACGCTTTGGTGTCATCCGAAATGCACCCAATTTTGTATTCGGAGACTAAATTCGGTTCTAAAAAATTAAAGCTTTGGATAAACTGTGAATTAGATTTGTATGAGAGAGGGCTTTATCTCCACATTCATAGCAAAACTAGAGTGCGAACTAACTGTAGATATTATATGAGTGGAGAACAACATTAAGTTGCTTTGAGAGGAACCATAAGAAACATATGCGCTCAGATCGCACACATTGTTTGGCAATTGTGCACTTATTGCAAGTTAATGAAGTGTATGAATGAAAATGGCGTGCATTTGACTTTTCATATTTATACATATTTAATGATTAGATGCATAGCTCTTTGCTCTGGTCTCTGATGGCAGTGGAGTACTGCTGCACAGCATTAACATGTAATTCAATAACGATAATAATGATAATGATATATAAATATTGTCCACCACTACACCCAACCAACGAATGTCTAATGCATATCAAGTATTAGACAATAAGTACAGAATCAGTACTGAGAGAGTAAATCAACAAAACAGGTATTCGCCAAATGAGATGCAATTCTATGCGTTCGACACAAAGTCATTCTTCACGAATAGACTAATGCTGTGCGCAATATATTTGAAAACTATGTGTTTATAATAATAATAATGCATTGATAGCTAAAAACATGGGCACAGACTTGACTGGAGGGTAGACTAGAGTCGTAAAAGTGGCAAAATATGCGAGTCTTTGCAATTGTGTGCTGAGGCAAAGCACAGGCTGTGCACACACTATATGTGTGCATCGCATGAGTTTGATGACACTTTTTATCTGATCTTTGGAGTGAAGCAATAAATGAAAGACCCTTTTCACAGACTAAGTGTCATTAAGTAAGTGCCAAACTTGGTTTCATACACTTTGATACACCTGCAACTGTAATTAGTTGCCAGAATTGCCAGAGTTGGCACAATTGGCTCCAGTGCTGCCAAACTTGTGTCGGAGTTGACTCTAAGCACAATTTGAAACCAACTTTTTTATGTATTTCTTGTATGCATTTCTTTGGAAAGTAGTTTATAACAGATATGCCATCACTGAAACTAATTTCCTCCCCGAGACGTGACGTTTGGACAATGAAAAGGAAGGCCCAAAGCACTTGACTATAGCTTACATCCCACTAATATTATCATCAGTAGAAGTCGTTAAACCTCTGGCAGATGTAGTGCTCACTAACCAGTGTATAGTCAATAGCCGTATATCTAAACCATGTATTGCATTGTATTAAACATATGATAGCATTGAAAAGAACCGAATCGCACAGAATAGCACTATCATTGTGTAGACACTATCACAGTATCAGTTGCTCAGTGATTGCCAACGACTGTGCACTTCTCCAGATCTAAATCCTTACTTTTGCTTCTCTTTATACATCTCGAGACCAAACTCTCACTTAAATCGTAAATTTTGATAAAAGGAGTGCTTTAGTCAGCGATCTTTTGCAAGTGCTCAGCATTGCTCAGCACTGCTCTGCAATCAGCTCAGCTCTCCTCACTTTTTCTCAACTTTCCTTAGATCTTCTCAGTTCTCAACACTCCTAACAGTTGCGACAGTCCTCACAACTACTATATAGTTCTTATTGAGCTCTTAAACAGATCGGATGTACTGATTGAGAAGAATATATAGAAAGTAACGATCCGTGTGTTGAGACAAAGATATACCTTCTCTACAAATAATGGTCTGAGCCATAAATGTGCAGTGCATGACGACACGCATTTCCTTTGCATACGTATAACAGAAACAGAGCTCAGGAATAATTCGTTTGTAAATTGGTTGCGTACTCGACAGCCAAGAGTATTCCTGTGCTATGCCTGAGGCCTAATACCGATTATTTGATAGATTTGCAAAACAATACTCTCTTCGTCGACATGCGATTGAATTGAATCGAATTTTAGACAAATAAGGCTTTCATTTATGTATTATTACTGCTTAACAAAGGGAGAGATCAGCAGTCATTTCGCCCCAACTCCTGGTTAAAGGTCTTAAATATTTATTTGATATGTTATATATGTATGGATGTTATGTATGTGTGTGCCGTTGCTAGTAGTGGCTGTCCTGTAGTTTGTTAGTGTAGTTTGTCATAGGTCATTAATCGACATCATGCAGACAACTGACACAATGCCGGAGTGGTGCACAACACACACAAGTGATGTCATAACCCAAATTCATAGAATAGTTGGGCACAAGACTACTCTGACTGACTCTAATTGGATGTAAGCATCACTTAAATGCAACTCTTATTTGTGTGCACACAAAGAGATGCTCTGATCAGAGGATGCGGTCGATGTATGCATCCCCTCAACACACATACATTCCAGTCCTGTTATATATTAGTTGACTATTTCCAAACTATTACCAAACTATTTTTCACAGCACCAGAACACCACAATCATGATCGCCACTCAGTTCATGGTTCAGCTCTACTATTAAAGCAATTCTTGTTGTTTTTGTGAATGGCATAGTTCTGGTATATCTATGGTAGAGCTCTGGCGAGGCTCTGGCAAAGCTCTAGCAAAGTAGTGATCGCATGTTGGCTAACAATCATCAAATACTTTTTCAAATAACTAAATGAGAGAATTTGTGTACTGCCTGTGCAGTGCCCCAGTAATTGAGCCTTTAATAATATGTGAAGTGCACACCTTTAGCCGTGCAACCGATCAGTTTGTGCAGTGCTCGCGGCGTTACCTCCAACCTCTTATTCATGTAAGAAAATATCATCACTTGGACTCGATCTGGGAGTGAGTGCAGTCTCACTGACTCAGTGCTGACTCCAAAGAGTGTGGGGAGAGAATAGTAGAGAGAGTATGTGTGGGGTCGTTAAGGGATGTGTGTTCACGAATAGTGAAATATTTAACATTTCATATGCACTACAATTAACATTCTTTTGTATATTATTGAGAAAATGATTAAAATATTGTTTGCGATGATCTGATTCATTACAAACACGTCATCGCCATTACGTCAGACATTGACTAAAGTAAACACACCCTAAAGGCAACCAAACATAGCTTTTAGACACTTATTATGACTAAAAAGCTTTTGGAAGGCTATGAGAACACAACTCTGAAATGATGGCATCTCTCGTTTCACTCATATCTACTATAATTAGCTGAGAATAATCTTCATTCAGTGCCCATAGCTTTAAACTGGAAGGAGTGGTCCACACGTAGTCTACAATTTATAATCGAGAGATGATTGCAATGATTGCTCTAAATTATATCCAGATATTAATGAACTCCAAACTAAACAATTGTAGTGAAGGTTGTAGTGGAAGTGTAGTATAAGTGTAGTGGAAGTGCAACCAAACTATTAATATGGCACTAACGAGACACACATAGATCACACTTTTTGCCAATGTTTTAGTCAAGAGTCAGAACAATGATTTTTAGAACAAATTCAAACAGAATTCAATGAAATGTCAGAAAAGACAGGAATGACAGCAATTCTAACAAATAGTATATTATATACAAAAAGATTAAAAGCATTTTTGATGCCAATTGTAAGACAAACCAAATAAAAAAAAATTGTTACTTTCGCTGAATAAAAGCTGGCCTTGGCTTTGATGGGCCTGTTATGGCCCTTACCATCAAAGTATCACTAGTGCATCACCAGTGCATCACTAGCACTATCGTCTGAGCATCGCTCACCCATCAAATACTGTTGGAAACAAAAATTACAGTGTTTTTGCAAAAGCCATATATTAGACGTGAGTATGTGCTCATCCCTATAATGATAGCATAAGTAAAGTGTGTTATTGTCAAAAAGGTCTCAATTCCTTCAATTGTAACGCAAACCACAGCATAAGTGCATCAAACAAATGATAGACTGATTTGATCGCAAGAAATAACTGTAATAATGTCTGTCTCACACTTTTTGACATCTCTTGTAAAAACTTTTCATAAATTTTTCTTTTTATAAAAGAATTGATTTCAACACTTGAAGTGAAATTCAAAAAAGTGGCGCACGTCTAACAACATATCACATAGTCTTACACAGTCTTACACATAGCCTCACAACTATGCCTTTTATATGCCTTATTCTGAACCTGTAGTGAGAATGTGGTAGAGCTCACGCAATATGTGAGAGATGACATGCAAGAGATGACATGCAAATGCTGTCAATTAAATCAATGTCTCAAAACTTTCAAATATGATTCGCAGCTCTACTCCAGGCAAACACCTTTACTACTGACACTCACATTAGTCAACAATAGGACGCTTTGATCGCGTGTTTCACACACTTTATATGAATTACATTCTCTACTAATAAGGATATGACGAAGACTTCTAATCATTGGAAACATGCGATGCCTTTCAATAACATTATTAAGAATAGACTCGATTACAACTAAGTGCGAGTGAGTGAGAGAAAGAGTGAGTGAGTGAGTGAGTGAGTGAGTGTGTGTGTGAGAGAGAGAGAGAGAGAGAGAGAGGACTCATTTCATGTATTGTTAAAACTGACACCAACTGCGGAGAAAAGGGGAACACATAGAAGGGACAGTTATTTGTCACTCGAATGGCAAAGAGTCAGTCAGTCATTGGCACGTGCGATGTCAGACCAGTTTCACTGAGTTGTAGGTTATATAACCCGTGAGGATGTGTTAAAAGATTGAAACAATTTTCAATTGAATGTGAAATAATTGTCTTAATTGGGAAAAGCGTCGGAAATGGCTTCCAATGAGTTCTAATGTGAAACTTATGCAATGAAAACATATATCGCGTGAAATACATTACAAACGAAAATAAAAACAAATAAATGAATTTACTATTGAAGGCGTTATCGACTTATCATAAAATAGATTTAATGCAATATTAGCGACATTTGCGTCGACTTTTTTGAGAAATTGTTTGTTTACTTCTGCTCTCATTTCATCACTTGATTGAGGTTTGAGAGCACTGAATGAGTTAAGACAACAGAAGTAAATCTAAACAATAACTGTCTCTAGTATTCATATGAGTCTATTTTAAAGGTCTGGTAAAAGCCTTATCCCTATTAAGTGAGCGATGCTTTAGGCTATTTGCACAACTCGTCAGTGCAGTCAAGGAAATTGAAGGGCTTGGTTGAGAAAAATGATAGGTTTGGCACTCAGTCCTTTGGCTATTTTGTATAGATCTCGTTTTCATCATATCATCCTTTAGTATTGTTAAAGCAAATGGTCAGACCCATAGCCAAGAGAACTATTGAGTGCGTCAATAGTTACATATATCGGGTGTTCGTCACGACGAGTGTTCGCCTAAATATAGGTCTGGTATAGGATTAGTTGAATTTGTGAACATTAGTCAACATTAGTGGAGCACTGGCTGCGTTTCTCGCCTTTGTTCAGTATATCACTATATATTAGGTTATATGTTATGTGAGAAATGTGTGTATACTTTGCAATCTTCACTAAACATATTTAGTATGCGTATAACGCGCAGCACAGGGGTAGCAAACACTCAAAGCAAAGGTACTAAAATTGAGGCAAAAGTAAGAGTATAGCCAAGTCTGACAACGAAAGAGGCATGGAATGGATGGTTGCCTAACACACAACTTGTGACAAACAAAAATAATTTTAAACTATCATTAGTTTGACGAATGAATAAAATATAAACACAATATATTAGTTATACTCAATGTACGCATCGTTTGGCCATCAGTTGAGATAACAATCAACTCAAACAGACTATTGACAAACGTTTGCTGAGAATCGAGTTTTGAAAAAAAAATAAAATAAAAAACAACTGAAGACAAGTCCATTGAAAACAGTGATAGGATAGCAAACAATTTAAATATAAGTTAGTGTTAGTCAATGAAGTCAATGAAGTCAATGAAGCGCTCTTTTGCTCGAAGGCCTGGACTATAATTTTCAATTTTATATATTTTCAGAACAAGATTTATATAATTACATTAAAACGTGGAATCGTATCCCTGCCTATGAGGTTAGAGAGGAATTTGGTTGTGAATAGCTCTGAATAATAGTGGTCTCCACTCACTATACTATTAATACTAGTATTGAATACTAGTATATAAGACAACGAAAGAATAGCTTCAATTAATGCACGCCTCCACACATTTTCATTGAGTCTTCTCTCAAATACTAGAATACTAATACTCTACTCCACCACAACCTTTCGTACTCTTGATTTTAATTGATATCAAGACTAGTTATTTAAGGATAGCTAAAGAGATGTGAAAATTTATTGAACAAAACATAAATTATTTAATCATTTATTAGAACTCGAAATGAATTCTACAAAAAAAGTATTTATATTTATATAATTATAATCAGAAAAAAAAGTTAATATTAAAGTGAATGAATGAAAAGCAATGATTTGATGATTAGGTGATGACTAATAAGAGAAATTCACCTCAAGGTTTATTAAAGCAGTAATCATATCGAAATTGGTGACTATCGTTAACCACTCTCACAGGTCTCACACAGCCATTAGACACAGACATAAATGTATGTATTTTTTATCCATTATTATCAGTCAGAAGCTCTCGAAGCCATTAGACAGATATAGTTAGCAAAACATGTCTTATTAAAGTTGCTCTGATATTAAGATAGTGTTAGTGCAAGTGGTTTGCCTTTTCGCAAATGTTGGTCTAACACACAAACCTTAGAGGGCTTACAAGAGAAAAGCGATTGAAAATTTTTAACAACTTTTAAGACTTTGGGAATATATAAATACTTTTATTATGATTAGTCTTAAAGCAGTGCCACTCAAACCAAATCTCTATCTCTCAGTCAATAATAAATATTTTTTAAATAATGCTTTAATAGAAAAGCACTCAAGAATTGGTTTTAATTTGCTTTTGTTGTATACAATAACCAAATTATTTGTTAAATAAACTTAAAGGTTTTCAATGGATTTTTTCATTACTGAGAATATAATGTCGTTATTTAAGAATCGGTCTCTCGTTTCTCAATCAAAGTGTTGTCTCTTCGTTTGTTTATACATTTGGTGGCACTCATACACTCAAAACCCTCAGACTTTGTTAGTCCAACCTTTCAGTTATATCGTATAACTTAAAGAAAGCGCTACACTTAATAGGAAGAAGTGGTGCACTATTAGAGTAAAGAGAGTTCACGACTAAGACTATCTGTTCGTTGTCTGCATTTAAATGTGTATTGATTTGAATGAGAGGCCAAATAGTAAATACCAATAGAATGGACAGATAAGAGCTGAGTAAAGCTATACGAGTGCAGTGTATTGACTAAATTGAGGCATATCTTAATTCAATAGTGATGTTAAGAGTGGTCTACTTATAAGAATAGTTTTCTCAATATATTCAGTGAATGAGTAGAAACGCATCTAATTTGAAAATAAGGCGAACGAAGCATTTGTGCGAATTTGCGGTAAACACTGAAAGAAACACCGAAAAGCATTACAACCTATGGGTCTGGCGTTGGGTTAAGTCAAATGGGCGACAGACACTCATATTCATTGCATGAAAGCTGTCTCCAACTTTAAACGCTTAATGTGAAGACTCGACACTCAGAACAATAGGAGGATTGTATTGGAAACCCGAAATGGTGTCACCTAATGCTGCATTTGTCTGCCTGAGCCGCAACTCATTTCCTTTCCCCTCAGTGTTAGTCTGAATGGGAAATCTCTACTTTCTCTAACATTCGGAAGATCTGTCTTAAGTCTGTGAACCTGATAGTAGTGTTATAGCGATCCAATGCTTAATTTACATGAAATGCAACCAACAGAGCACTGGCTTTACTGACTATACAAATATAATGAGTATGTTTGACATACCGTCTTCCAGATTTTGTGATAACCATCTCAGTGCCCAACGCATGAAATTTTTCCCAAAGATCTTTCGATTCCAGAATAACTTTAGGGTCGTCTTCAATGCCGTCGTCTTCAGGTTCGAAGGGTCTGACAGCGGGGCCGCCGAGTGAGTGCGACGCCAAGACGTCTTCAGCTGTAATGAAAGGCGAACCTCCCGCTGACAGAGGCGGTGGCAACTGTGTTGGTATCTTTCCGAATATGCCAGACATGGGTCCGAATGCAGCCAAAGCTGACAAATAGGCGGACTGTGGCTGCGCTGATCTGTAGCTGAAATCAGCCGGTCTTAAGAGGAAGGGCTGTTGGTATGCCATGTCACTGTACTCTTGTGCTGGCCAGGGCTCTACATCAAGACGAAATTTCATGGATGATGGCTATACAGGAGTCCAATACTATCACTAAACTCATCAATTCTGACGACTCTATTAATAGTTTTGAAATTATTTATTATTTATTTAAATATTTATTATCGAAAATAAACCACAAATTTAATGATTTTTATGATTGATTCGCAAAATTGTTTGACTAAACGATCATTAGTTTGATTTTCCGATACTTTCGATAAACAAAATAAAGTATTTTATTACACAAATAGTTAGCGAATCTGTTGGCAGTCCTCTCAAGGATTTCCACTCTTAAACCACTCGAGTCGTTGGTCTTTAAAATTCACTTCATTTGCATTTTTTTCTTTAATTGCAAACAAAACTTCTAATCAACAAATCTGTGAAAAATCAGATTAGAATTAAAAACTTTTTACTTTTTTTAATCATTTTTAACGATTTTCATGACTTTTATGCCAAACATTACACAAATAAAATTAATAAACATTTCAAAAGCTTTTAAATGCTTACCAATTATTTATTGAATCAATTGATTGGTTGCAACCTATCATCGATTTATTCATAAAATATATATTAATAAAAATCGATTTAATGATTGCACTCAAAGTTTTTTTTTCGCCGAAAACTTGTGATGACTTTTGTTTTTAAAATAAAAATTTCTTTTTATCGAAGAGAAGCACTTTTTAAAGAAATAAATCACAAATTAGTAGTTATGTTGTCGAGTGAGTCATACACTGAAACTGTGTTCATAGTTTAGTCGATATTATTATGAATTGGAGTGAATGTAAATATCACGCAATAATTCTGCAATAATTCTTGTTTTGCAGTTCTGGAGGTATGAGTGCCGGCAAAGGGCTATAGTAGTGACGATATCACAAGTGTTTGACCACAAGAAGTACATTGATTTGGTGATGACATGTGTGATGTCGTCTAACTTATAGGGTCTGATATGACACCAACTCTATCAAGTGTCGAGAGTGTGAGCAGAGATAGTCTTCTCAGCTGTGGTAGTGTCGATCTGTGCCAACTCTGGCAACTGTGCTCACATTCACTGACTATATGGTGAGGTCTGGTATGACTGTTATGGTTCTGGTGTATAGTATGGCATTAGCTGAAACCTCACATACCTCACGTGCGAATCTTTGGTACCAAACTGTGAACAGTCATACGAAAACTGTGAGAGGAGTCTCCTTTGGCGTTATAAGCGAGTTCAGTTCATAGCCAGTTTCATACCAGTTTGAGAACCCGTAGGAATTACTTATCCATAGACGTGGCACTCGCGCGTGTCAGCCAATAAAACTCATACTCACTATTTGTCGGTTCACTTAGACATGCCTTTGGGTGGAGACAAACACAAAACGCAGTGAATGTGACGCCGAGAATGCCTTCAATTTTCGGTTAATTCTCTCTTCTCTTCTCTAAACTCAAGTAAAGTGTCTGTTCTTTTCAATGGATCTCTTGATTGAGTCTCAGTTGCCGTTCCATCATTTTATCTCTTCTTTCTCTTTGCTTTCTCTCAACTCATCTCTTTGTCACTCTTCTGTTTTGTTAGTAGTTATCTGACAGTGTCTGTGTTACTGCTATTCCTGCTATTCCTGCCATACATCCAATACATGTTTCTATGGCAGCACTCAGTGGTCGACATAAGATCGAAGAGCACTGACTGCAGAGAACAGTAGAGATGAGACTTATGAGGATATTACACATGAAGTAATCTTGTTTAAAACAACGCATCATTGACCCAATAGTGAGCCATACGTTCACTCATACGTTCAGTCCTCTTACAATTCACTTGTGTTTTATGTCAAACATTTAAACGAATCAATTTTTTATGCGATACACAACTGTTTGCTTTCACTCCGCCATCAGTTTTAGCTCTAATTTACTTTCAAAAGAAACAAAATATCGATGAATAGAAAGGCGTTGATATCAGGGCTTCACTAATACACTATTGTGTCGTCTAATGCTTTATTTTAATACTGTCAGTGGTTTTTGCATCACTAAAGGCAGTTGTGAGGCAGTAGTCAGTTATAGTGAGTAGTGGTGAGGCACCGGTAATGCACATCGCATGCAAATTGTATTCACTACTCAGCATAGATTCGGTTAATGTCTGTCTATTTTGTCTGTTTTTGTCTTTTTTGTGCATTATTTGCACAGTATTTGCACAGTTGTGTATAAGCAGATCCTTTATTGAAAATTGATTAGCAGTAGGAGTAGACGGACTCACGAAAGCAGCGAAGCCATAGTCGTATTCATTTAGTCGCATCCGCATCCCATCCCTTCATTTCTGATTCAGTGGTTCGTGTATTACAACTTATCTCTCGCACTGGTATTCAATTGTGACTATTATTTCTAACTAACGAACAGTTCTACAATTGTGTAGAGTTTGTGTTCAGTTTAGTTTAGTTTAGTTCAGTTCTAGTGTTACTCTCTTTTCAATTCTTTCCATTTAATGTAAATTTTGCACAAACTTTGAATAAAAGAGAATTTCTAATAATATTTGCAAAAACTCTTACAAACATTTCCCCCGATATTACGAAATGATTATAAATTCACTGACAGTTATATAAACATTAGAACATTAGCTTAAATATATTGAAAAATTAAATTTTATTTTTCTTCAAAATTATTGTCTGCGCATAAGTGTCAACAACAATATGAACAAGAATATGAACAATGTAAACAAGAACAATTGATTTAACTGAAATGGCAATTAATAACAATTCTTTGTTTTATTGGAATTCAAAAAATTTTATTTTTTAATGAATCTTAAAATAACGAAAGGATTTGATCATTAATTTCATATATTCTTCAATATATGTTTCATTTGAAATGATAGCCATTTATAGTGAATTTGGAGATAATTTCTATAATTTTGGATATAATTATTTAATATATAAATTATAAAAGTATTTCAATTAGTAAAAGGC
>JAQFZL010000747.1:0-13543 GCA_034695685.1 Galumna lanceata
GTAAATGTTGTCTTTTAGTCAAATAATAACTCATTTAATATCTCTTTTATAGATATTCTTCACTAAAACTATTTTTTTTGTTTATAAAAATAAGAAAATATTTATAAAATAATTGTGTTTTTAGTATCGAATTACTCATTGAAATTGTGAGTCATTTGGAAGGAATGGATGTTCAGACGCCTCTTATATGTGCGGGAGTGGTTGCCGTCACCTCAGCTGTCGTTTACTTGAGTTCAGTGTTCGGCATAAGAGAGAGGACTTATGAAGAGGCGATTGAAGAACAGCGAAGGAAAAACAGTTTAGAAATTAGTGTCAAAACTAATAAAAACGAAAAAACAAAAAAAGAAAAGAAAGAAAAAAAGAAGGAAAAGCCCAACAAAAAGTCAAAACAAAACTCTGACCCAAAACCGGCTATAAATATGAATCCGCCCAACGATTTGGTGGCAAAACCTTCAGAACGTAAGACAGAACATGCGGTCGAATTCAAACCCGAACCGGAAGTCCTTCTTATCTCTGAAGAACCAGAAATTTTTGAAATTCCGTTACCGAAGTCTTCTATTGAAAAAGCAATTAAACCCATTTTAATGAATAAAATCCAACAAAACTCAGTTCCGAATGAATTTAACAGACATTCGTTGAACGGAAGCGGACAACGAAACTCTTTCGATCACATTCTTCCTAAGGATGAGTTGGAACTTCTCAAAGATTCAAAGAAGGCCACAGAAAAAGAAGCAAATGGTTCATCAGTGGAACAGACAATTGTGAAATCCAATGACGAACACAAATTGTTGTCATCAGTTTCTGATACAAATGACTTTAGACCCCCCACTCCTTTAGAGACGGATTCATTGCAAACGCAAACTAATGAAACAGAATATAAACCGGAATTCCTTCGAACAGAAAACAACGACAATTCATCGCCAGTCCGACGAACCAAACGATCGAAACAAAACTCAATTGAAGGTCAGTTCAGATATTTGTCAAACAAAACATATTTTCGTTACAATTAATTATTTTCTCACGACTTTTGTTTCATTTATTAGTTATGAATCATTTATTTGAGAACTTATTATTATATTATTTTAAATAATTTAAACATTCATTATATCAAATGACGTCTAAAACTTTAATGAAATTTAATTATGAATTGTCTGTCATTTGACTCTTAAATCACTAATTATTATATTCTATTGAAATGTTTTGTTTAAAAGAAGAGAAAAAAAAATCATTTCAAATGAATTTCGTTTAGAGTCTAAACTTTATTCTAAAATTAACTATTAATAATGAATTGATTTTAATTCATTTCATTTAATTTCATCCATTATTTGTGAGTAAATTAGAGTTAAGTTGAGTTCAAATAATTGTTGAAATGATTTCATATATTATTTTGTTTATCAATAAATAATCGATGAAATGATTTCTCCTCATATTTATTAAAATCATTGAATTTTATTTGATTTATGGCTAAAATTTCATTAAGTTTTTATCATAAATTAAATTCCTATAAATAATGAGTTTTGGTTTCTATGCTTCAAAACTATTCACTTCTCAGTAATTAATTCTTTGCAAACAATGTTTCAGATAATAAATAATTGATTAGAAAATACTTAAAGCACTCATTTATCAAATCTTTATTCACTGGAATTTTACTTCTGTTTTCATTTATTTGCTTTTCTTTATTTAAAAATCTCTTTAATTGTCTTGACTTTGAGATGGAGTGAAACCTCTATATCTATATCTAGGAAAGGCTGCGATCATAAAAGTTAACGATTTATAAGTAAAGTATCCCATTATTTAATTTGTAAAAAAATGACTCCAATAATAATGTATTCAAATAAAAATAATAAGGTTTTTGTGTAAAACCTTAAATATTATTTATTAAAAAAAACTTTTCAATAATTTTTTAGAAACAAAACGGCATTAAATTTTTAAAAGCATTAATTATTTCATTATTATTAATAGTTTTTGGGTTTAATTTGCGATATTATTTTATTTTGCATTAAAACTATTGACAAAAAACAATTTTAACTAATTTTATTTAACTAGAATTTTAAAAAATTTATTTTAAACAATAATTTTAAAGTCAGTTAACAAAATAGTTATATTTTTGAAAAAATTTTAATGTTTTCATTTGACGATTTCAGGCATTTCTAAAGAAGTTTCGGCAAAAACTATTACAGAATTATTGAAAAGCGTAACCCTAACTAATGAGGAAATACAACATATGACCGATATATTACTCAACAAACAAAGTGATGGCTCAACTGAGTGGCGAAAGGTTTCAAATAATCTTAAATTTAAAAATCTTTTAATTTTGATTTATTGCAGAAAAACGATCCGTTGGCTGTTCTCAAGAAACAACTTCAAGAGAAAGAGGTGGCACTCGAAAAGGCAATGAAAAATCTTTCGGCAGCCGTTCAGAAGACTCGAGAATTAAGGAGTGAATTGGAAACCGAAAAGACTCGACAAATGAATAGTCGCGATAAGTCTCAACAAATGCAAATGGAGTTACAAACGCTTCATATGAAACTTCAACAAAATTATGAGACCCATCGCTCAGAAGTGAATGCAATGACAAAACAATTACAACAAATACAAGTCAAATACAATGAGGAGAGGTCTCACTCAATAAGACTACAGGAAGAGACTTCACGTTTTCAGCAAATTGTGAAAAACGAACAGCACCTCAAACATGAAATCGAACAGTTGAGGAGTGAAAGACAACAGTATGAGCTCAGGATTGCTTCCTCTCAAAAAGCTAATGAAGAGCTCATCCGAAAATCCCAAACTATGGAAACTCAGATCAGAAACATCACTGAAATGCAAAAGAATGACGACTCTAAACATAAAAATATAATTCAAGACTTGAGTCAACAGTTGGCCAAAAGTGAGGCTCAAAGAAATAATTTGAACGAAGAATTGAATCTTAAGGGAAATAAATATAATTCTTTGGAATCAGAAACCATTCAAATTAAAAGTCTTTTGAAAGAAACCGAAGATTTGAAAAATAAGGAAAATAAGAGATTAATCGAACAGATTTCAGAACTCAATAAAGAGAAACAAATTATAGAAAATGCTTTAATTGAAGCCAAAAACGAACAAAATGGAGACCAAAGCATTGAAAGGGAAGAATTACTCAAAACAAGCCAACAATTGGACGCCACTAAAGAAGAATTAAATTCTTTGAAGAATTCATTTAATAACCAAATAAAAGCTACTGAAGAACTCAATGAAAAGAATCGTTTGGCGTTAGAAACCATTCAGAGAATGGAAAGAGAGAAACGAGAATCCATTGAAAATGCAAATAACAAATCAGAACAAATGATCGCTAAATTAAATGATGAAATTCAAGCGATTAAACAGCAAAACGAAAGCCTTAACACTAAATTGAATGAAGCCATTGATTCTAGAAATTGTGGGCTTCAGGAAATGCAAACCATTAAAACAGAACTTCAAAAGTATATCCCGACTCTTGACATTCAAAGTAGTGAATGGATTTCCAGTATTGGAGTTAATTTAAATGAAAAAATGAATTCAGATTCGATTAAATCATCAAATAGTGATCAGAGGGTCAAAGAACTCGAAACACTTCTCGATAATGAAAGACAAAAGTGCAATGATTTCCAATTGAAAGTGACTCAATACACTTCAACCCTTTCCCAAACGGTAGAGTTATTTCAAATATTCTGTAATTTATTGAAATTTTTAATAATAGGAATCGATTTTGAGTGGACTTCAAGAAAATATTGAAAGTCAAGAAACAAATTTAAAGACAAAAGAAGAAGAATTCGAAAGACAACTAAAACTACGTTCCGATCAAAATGAGAAACTTCGCGAAGAAATTAAAAGACTTGAATTGAGTTTAGTTCAGATTCAAGAGGAAACTGTCGCTGATATGGAACACAAACTCAAAGAACTACAATCGAAACTTAGCGGAGAAGAGAACGAAAAGAGAATTTTGGAACAAAAATACGTTGAGGTCAGCAAAAGAGAGGTATTGAAAGGCATGTCAATCATTATCGCCAGTCATTCCTTGACTTGAGTTTGATTTGATTCCGAGTGATATAATGTCATGCTTTTCATCCAATCGTTTCCATTTGGAACTAAAAACTAAGACTTTATACTTGCTTTTTAGGCCACAAAAAGTGCCTCTGATTTAAGTCAAAAATTAAATGAAAAAACAAAAGAAATGGAAGGGTTTGAGAGCGAAAAATCGGAAATCGATAAAATAAAAACCGAAACCGAAGAACTAAAAGGACTTCTCGATAAGGAAAGAAAGATATCGAAAGACCTGAATTTGCAAAACGTTCGGTTAAATTCATTGGTGAATATCGGACACCAGTCAGTTAAGGTGGAACAGGACAAAGTCAAGAAACTTGAGGCTCAGCTTAATTTAAACAACGGTTCCGTTTCACTCAACTGTTCAACTAATGGTTCTTCAGAAACGGTTGCAAATAACTGTTCGAATGTTAATTCAAGTGATAATTCAGAAGAGGTGAGGATTAATAATTCAGAACAAACTCATTGATTGTATTCTTAGTCAACAAAAATTTTATATGAAATTGTGATTCTCTTTCGTTATTCTTTTATGACATAACTTGTCATTAGTTACCGGCGATTACTAATACAACTAAAACTCATTTTCTTCCCATAATTAACAACTTTACTAACTTTAAAACAAATAAAAGCAAACGAACGGTAAGAACAGAATCGCAACGATTTTAGTTAATCTTAAAAAAAACTCATTTACTTTATATCCTTTAAATCGTTGCCTCAAATGCTGTCTTAAAACCTTTTGATTGAATCCTGTTTTTAATCGGAATGTAAAGCAAACAAAATCGGGTTCTGATCTTAAGTACAGAAAGTTTAAAACTAGAGGTATGTCTTAAAACCAGTGTTGTGGCTATGCTCGGGATCAATTCTGTGCCGGTGCTCTTTCTATGCCTATTCTCTGTCGCACTCATTTCAATCACGCAATCAATGCATTTGTTGTGAAATCAAAGAATTGGTTAATTAATTATTAATTATTTCTTATGATATTAACTAAAGGCTGCTTCGGTTAAAACCAATTCATCGCATTAGACATCATTTTATTCGTTTATCGATCGATCGGACCATTAATTCAATAATTATTTTTCAAATTATTATTAGTTTTAAATTAAAAAATGGGTTTTTTTTTTGCAAAATTATAATATTATTATTTAATGCAAACAAATAAAAGATTTATTTATTAAAATATGAGAATTATTCAAAAGAATTGAAAAAAATGAGTAAATGATTATTCTGTCCATTTATGAGTGCATTTTGGGTCAGTGCACACATAATAGAGTCTCATATCGTCTTCAGCCCTACGACTCTGTCCCTGAAAGAAAACCGCTTCTTTGTGACCACATTGAGGACAGGGATGTTCTTTAGTTCGAGGAAG
The DNA here is from genome assembly GCA_034695685.1 of Galumna lanceata. Taxonomy (NCBI): domain Eukaryota; kingdom Metazoa; phylum Arthropoda; class Arachnida; order Sarcoptiformes; family Galumnidae; genus Galumna; species Galumna lanceata. The sequence goes on from JAQFZL010000747.1 coordinate 5,426, forward strand.
GGTTGGGTCGTGTATGACGTCGGGAACGATTCGCGCCAATTCACTACACATTCAGATAATTGTTTACATTTAATTCAATTGAATTTATTTATAAATACTGACTCGACTTCGTGTGTGATTTTGTTGACATAAACACAGTTATTGTCTGCTATTTGTTTATAATCACAGTTTCGACACTAAAACCAAACAATCGATTAATTTTCAATAAAAATTAGTTAAAAAATCAATAAATGGTTGACTCACAGCATAGAGTAGTACTCGTGTCTCTTTATCTTCGCGCGGATACAACATATTATTGCTATTCAATGAAGACAACTATCATTAAAGAATTGATATAATCTTCGAGACATACCATTCCTGACAAAACTTAATTCCAACAAATTTTGGTCCTTCGGTCTCACTTTGCATCGACTCAGTCACCAAACGGGGCATTATTTCCCTTTGAGTTTATGTCAATTAATTTTATTTAAAAAAAATGATAAAATCAATAAAATCCAAAATAAAGTTAAATTAAAACTAAATTAAATTAAAATAAATTTGAAATTTCGTCCAAAACATGTTATAATAAAACATTAATAATGAATTAAAATTATATAAATGACGTCCTCTTTAATGATCTCAACTCTATTAGTTATTTGAGAGTCGGAGTCAAAGCGATTCTGGAAAATATTTTTAAAGTTCTGTAAACAAAACCATAAAATTTAAATTACTTTTAATTATTGCTATAAGTTTTGCCAATAATTATAATCAATGATGACTTTAAGTTTGATTTCTATAAATTTTTTAATAATTACTAAATTAGTTGACATTTCGATAAAGATTTGAATAATAAATATGTGGTAAGTCTTAAGTCTTTAACTTATTTTTGAAAAATATTGAGAACTGAACTCAATTTAAAATAAGTTTAATTAAGAATAAAGTCTTGAAAATTAATAATTTTAAGCAAAATATTTCAAAAAATAAAAGATTTAATTTTATTGTTTTCACAAATTCATAACAAAATTATAGAAAAAAATTAATAAATAATTTCAACAAAAATAAGTTATTAAACCGAAAAATAGTCTTCATTTGATTTATTCCAAATGTTATGTTATTTGAAGATTTTATTGAAGATCTCAAACACATCACTACTAATGGATGTGTTGTATGAGAGCACACAATCTCTTAAATACAATTAAAAGTCGAGGGAAAATGTAGTTTAAATTGAGTTAAGACTTATTTCAAAATTATTATTATTTTATAATTAAATAAATTATAATTTAAAAATTGCACCAAAAGGTGGTCACGAATTATCAGCGATTATCCATTCATTACAATCATTGGCGTCTTTTCATTAAATTTGGTCTTAATTTTGGTTTCATTAGTCAATAATCCTTTGCCTTCATTTGAAGACCCATTACTTGGGTTTGAAGTCAGAGGAACTGAAATCTCTGACAGAAGTAATGCGTGGAAACTATTACTCGAAAAGACGACTTCAAATCCTTCACTTAGTCTTCAGTCAGAAACAAATATTTCTTCAAAAATGAAATCAAATTTTAAAGAGGAAGAGCTTAAACGTATTGAAGAAGAAGTAGAATCTGAAGAAGTGTTTCGATCGCTTAACCATAACTTAAGTAAAAATGAATTCTTTTGTGGAAAAATACTCGAAGATTACGCACAAATCATTGTCTCTTCTGTCGATGAGAGGGACCTCTTCTCCATTGAATCGGTCAAAACTTTGTGTCAAATCGATCGCCAATTACTTAGATTTGAAACAAATTCAGACAAAACTTCATTCAATGAAAATTGTGAGAAAAGTAATGGAAAGTGTTGTAAAAGTTGGTCACTTCATAACTATATCACCGCTTTGGCCAAAAAAGAGTCGTGCGATCGAATCAATAATTTAGATGTTATTTCAGCGAAAAATCTCTTAGAGAGATGTGCGCCCTTTTATCACAATTTAGAACTGAATGAGGAGTGTCTCACAGAACCGATACTCTGTCGAAAAGCACCGAAAGAGTGTTTCGAAGGAGAGAATGCAGTCTTTCATATAATGCATTATTTGGTTGACTACCAATTTTTAAATCCTAAAAATCCAAACCAAACAACAGTGAAATCAACGAATATATTCCTTCCAATCGCTAAAAGCACTCAATTATTGGAATACTTCACAAATTTGTCGGAACAGAATTTAGAAATGAATGGAATAGAAGTGGTAGCCATGGATTTAGGCCTTAAACAGAAGATGTTTGATCACTATCTCCGTTATGATACTATTTATTTGATTATTGCCTTTTTTGTAATTTTATTATCGATATATTTATATACGACATCCGTAATCATTACTGTGGTCTCAATACTTACAATAATATCCTCATTAGGAACCGCTTACTTTTGTTATACAAACATTTTTCGGATGAAGTTTTTCCCTTTTATGAACTTATTATCGATAGTCATCGCAATCGGTATTTATTTATATTTTTATTTTCATTCAATTTTAATAAATAGAAATAATTCTATATTTAAGCAAAAATTTACTAGACTTTGTAAAAAAGTTTTTATTTTATACTTGGTCAGGACAGGTCAGGTCAGGTCAGGTCAGGTCAGGTCAGGTCAGGTCAGGTCAGGTAGGTTGAAATTTTTAGGACAGATCAGGTCCGAAAATTTTCATATAAATTTCAATAGAATATATTAGTTCAGGAATTAATATCGAATTTCATATACAGTTTTCATTTGAATGAAGGGATAGCTTTTAGCAGAGATGGCAAAAGGTCTTATGGAGAGTTATTTTGTGTCTTGAGGTGTATTTTGTAAAACTACGTCCAATTCTATTGTTCGAGAACTCATTCTAGGAAAGGGGCTATTTTGCAGATTTTTCGATTCTAAGGAGGTATTCAGGAATACCTTATTAGCCATCTCTGGATTTCAGTCACTAAAAGTTTCATTATTTTAAGTGAAATAGAAAACTGATTTTTTTGTAATAATTTTTTTTTAAAATCATTTTAAAGAGTTGTTACATAAAAGTTGTTTTTAATGAAACTACAGTCACCACCAATAGATAATTTTAACTATTCATTAGTTTTAACCAAATCCCAGAACCAAAAACCTCTTCCCATAGACATAATGTTAATAAATTGAATCTTAAGAAACATAAGTAAAAAATAGTTTCAAATTCTGAGGTCTTACAGGTTTTGTTCAATTAAGGGATAAAGGCGTTGAGTAAGAGTTGAATTACATCCGCAAAGACTCGACCAAAAGTTATTGTCATATATTTATTTAATTTTAATTAATTAATTTATAGCTTAATGTTTGTAAGAAATTTAAAAGAAATTACTTGATTTGAATAAAAAATTAGTATTCTTTATATCAATCAATAATTTTAACAAATTATTAAAACCATTTTTGTTAAAATTATACATTTGGTGACTGTATTTAAATTAAAATGAATTTTCTTTATTTCAATTCAAAACAACTTCTAAAATTCTTTGTTCTACTTGATTGAAAAATTCACCTGATCAATTCATATCAGGTCAGGTCAGGTCATTTCAAAGCTTTAGGTCAATTTTTAACTTTAGCAAGGTATGAATAATACTAGTCAATAATACAAAATTCCACTCAACTAATCAATAAACTAAAAGATAAATAAATTGAGAATTTGTTATTAATTGACTCCAATTCATAATTAATAAATTTAATGTTTAAAGGCTTTATCTCTTTTGAAATAGCTTTCGAAAATTTTGACCATGTTGCTTTATTTATTGTTAATTTTGATTGATAATTCTTAATCAATTGATCAAGCATCATTTTAAATATGTAATCCTTTTTATTAAATTGTAAACAGGGGTTGAATTACATTCCTTTTTGAGATACTTTAGTTAATAGTGAATGAATTAATTGTCTGTAATATTATTGTTTAGTTATTATTATTTATTTTTCTTTGAAGGTATTGGTTCTGATAATACATTTATTTGCTGTAAAATATGGGAATCAACAAAAAGTGTTAGCCATGAGATTTCATCGGTTAAATTAGTGGCTCAAACCTTAAAGGATAGCCGTTTTGCAATGTTTGTGGTGACCACTACTACTGTTTTGGCACTATTTTCCGGTTACTTCTCAAATATCACTTCAATTCAATGTTTTAGGTTTGCCTTTAATTGATTAACAATTGTTTTATTTACTTATTTCTCAGTATATTCGCGAGTATTTCGGTTGCCATCAGTTTTGTTATAACACTTTTGACACTTCCATCGGCTCTAATTATTTCCGAAAGATTTATATTTAATAATTATTTTTATGTTAAGTTACAAACATTTCAGTCGTTGTTTTCAAAGTTTTCGAAAACACTATTCGAAGAGATGTTCTTCAAATTGATCTCAAAGTTTCGTTATTTAATAATTGTGTCGATGGGTTTACTTTCAATTATGTCAATCGTTGTTGTCTTATATAAGCCTAGACTACAACTTCCAGATTCTGAAGAATTCCAAATATTCCGTTCAAATCATTTTTTTGAAAGATATGACTTTGAATTCAAAAAACAATTTTGGTTTAACAGAATTAGTTATAAAAGCGATGACTTCTCTTACTATTTGCCGATAAGAGTTGTGTTCGGAATCAAAGCTGAGGACAGCGGCGATCATATGAATCCTTGGAGTCGCGGATCTCTTCAATTAGAACCTAATTTTGATATTTCATCGGAAAAGAGTCAGTTATGGCTCATTCAGTTCTGTAGACAACTTAGAAGTCAAAGCTTTTATCGTCCGACTTTTGGGCCCTTACTTTCTAATTGTTTTATTGAAACTTTTAAAGATTGGATGGAAAACCGCAAATGTATTGACTATATTAACAAATACGATCGGACGCCCTGTTGTAACGCTTCGGTCTTCCCTTATAACCCTTCGGTCTTCAATTTGTGTTTGAATGAAATCATTATTTTGTTGGAAGAGACTCCAAGTTATTATTTATCAAAAGATTGGGCGATGACTGGACCACGATTTGATAAAAATTCATTGGAAATGGTGGCCGCAGTCATTGAATATGACTCCAGTTATTCTTTTTCCCATTCATTCGTTGAAATGAATAAATTTTGGAATGAAATCAATATATGGGTTACAAACGAAATAAAAAGAGCTCCGATTGAATTGAAAAGTGGTTGGATTATTAGCTCGAATCTTGACTTTTATGCCCTTCAACTTTCATTATCAGAAGGAATGGTTAAATCTCTTGCATTTGCCATTTTCTTCTCATTTTTGGCTCTAATAGTTACAACTTCTGACTTAATATTAAGTATTTTGTCAATTGTGAGCATCTCTTCGATAATATTTTCGACAATTGCTATATTAGTTACACTCAATTGGAAATTAAATGTATTGGAGAGTATAACCATTTGTTTGGCCATTGGTTTGGCCGTAGATTTCACTCTTCACTATACGATTGCATTTAAACAATCGGCACAAATCGTGAGTTTTTATTATTTAATTATAAAAATTAATTAATTCTCAGGAAAATCGAATTAATGGAATTCATTATACATTAATGCGTTCGTCGACTCCTATTATGATGTCAGCTCTGACCACATGTATTGCTGGTCTTTTAATGCTTTTTTCATCAATTCTTGCTTACGTTCAAATCGGAACTTTTATGGTTATACTATCTATCATTAGTTGGTTATATTCAACAATTTTTCATTTGGTTTGACTAAAATCTTTTAATTTTATAAAAATTAATTTTTTTCCCTAATTTAGAGTTTATTAAGTATTTTCGAGAACTATATTCTTAAAACCGGAAATCAGTCGCTATCGTCAACCGTATACTCATTTTTGAGAAGAAATGAAACTTCGGGCAGATCTGAACCAATGCGGACATCAATTTTAGATTCGATTTCGAGACAAAAAACTAATGATTCCAACATTAATGGCGGCCTTTCATTATCTTCGAGTCCAACAAACAGTTCGATTCAAAACCAAACCGAAACTCAAGAATTATAGAAACCGACAAAACTTTATTTTTTTAAATTTAAATTAAAATAAGATCTCATTTTATCTTAAATATTATTATTAACTCATTTTATGTCAAAATATATAATAATTTTTGAGTTATAAATTGTTTAAAGAAATGATTAACTAATGATTAAGTGATAATTAAGTGATGATTAAGCTCTTAATCGCTTTCATAAAATAAGAGGAGACTTATTAGGAAACTTATAAAGTTTTAGCGTTGCGTTCGTTATGTAATTTAAATGCATTTTCCAAAACATCGACTGTAAAATCAATGTCTTCTTTGTTAACACAAAGTGGAGGTTTTATTCGGAAGACGTTTCCATTCGGGCCTTAAAATGATTAGTTGTAATATATTTGACATTTTTATGAAGTTATACCTCCCCTTCCTATTAATAAACCCATATCTTTACAGTCTTCAAGAATCAGATCGAAGTCAATCTTTTTCATTGGTTTTCTTTCCCTCTAAAAAGAAAGTAAATTAAAAGAAGAGTCAAATAATATATAGACTGACGGGAAAGCCATCAATCATTTCCATTCCAATCATTAGCCCTTTTCCGCGAACATCGCCCACAATATCAGGAAATTCTTCGCGAAGTTTTGCCAAACTTCTTAAAAGTCTGTTTCCAACAGTTTGTGAATTTTGTTGAAGATTTTCGTCATCAATAATATTGAGAACATTGAGTCCAACACAAGCGGCCAAAGGATTGCCTCCGTATGTATTGAAATAATTAGCAGTCGTTAGGGTTTGCGCTATTTCTGGTCGAGTGATAACAGCTGCCAATGGAAAGCCATTGCCTATTCCTTTAGCCATTGTGACGATGTCGGGCAATATTTCATGTCCCTCAACACACAAACATAATTCAGTTTACAATTAATTATCAAATGATAATTTGTTCCCTAACTTATGGATAGAATATTCATAATAAGAATCTATTTATGATATCAATTATATAATATATAACCAAATCTTAATTTATATTTCATATAATATTATATTAAAGAAATAATTTTTGATCGGAAGTCTATCTAAAGATTTTAATAAAATATACTTCAAATCCCCAAAAGTGAGTTCCAGTCCTTCCAAATCCTGTTTGAACCTAAAGTTTAAAGTTTTGGCTTAAAAATAATTCAATATTAACTATAAATACTTCATCGCTAATGAAGAGACCGTTTCTTTGATGAACTATTAATAGAAATTGAAATTTATATCAAAAATTAATAATTAAACGAAATCCGAACCCAAATCAATGGCTCGTTTCAGATATTGTTTGGGGTACTGAACAACTCCTCCGACTCCTTGTATGGATTCAGCGAAAAATCCGGCAATTTTTTTGGGTAAAGTCGTGTCAAAAACTTGCTGTAAATCTTCAATATAATAGTCACAGGCTTTGCATTGATTGTCAGTACAATCACACTCTCGTGTCGTCTGAATAATAGAATCGCGACAATTGGAACCTCCGAAACGTCCCCTATAGGGGTCCGGATTTGTGGTGTGTTGTATATTGAAATATGTGGGAATTGAGTACTTCCAACTATGAATTCCACATAAAGACATTGTGCTAATAGACATCCCATGATATGCATTCCTTAAGGCAATTATATCATTGGCTCCGGTATAAAGTCTAGCCATAAGTATTGCGATATCATTGGCTTCTGAACCAGAATTACAAAAGAATATATTTTTTAGAGGTTCCGGAAATCTATTCGACAAATTATAGGCGTATTCATGAACTTCTTCGTTGTAATATAGACTTGAAGTGTGCCATATCTCACATTTAAAGTAAAAGAAATTAGTGTTTCAAACTAATCTTGTAAATTGTTAAATGACCGTCAGTTTAATTTTTATGTCAGGTCAGGTCAGGTCAGCTCCAATTTTTTGAATTAATAATAAGTAAATTTGTAATTATAATTATATATAAATTTAAGAATACTTTTAGTTTATATCGGCGTTAATGTTACTCAGTTATTTATAAATGAAAAGTAATATTTTTCTCAAAATTTGGTTTTAATCACAAAACAATTTAAGTAAAGATTGACTAAAGTTTTATTTTTAAATCTATGATAAAACATACATTATTTTATTCATTAAAATTTTCATAACGTTTTCATAAAAGTTATGATAGGGATAAGTTATCATGGTAAA
>JAQFZL010000748.1:0-13541 GCA_034695685.1 Galumna lanceata
TATTGTATTTTAATGCATATAAACTAAAATAATATCAGACATAATGTAAAAGTATTCCGTTTTTATAGTCCATTATCATAGAAATGCCTTTTTATTGAACAAAATTCTAGAATTTCATATCAATTGATATTTATATGTACATAATATTTGAAAATTGAATCCAAAACTCAAAACATAAGTTTATTAAATAATGTTTTGTTAGAAGAGGAAGAGAACAAGAATAAGTAAGGTCAGTTTTATGCTTAAATAGTTTCTTCTCTTATCTATTGAATAAGACGTTAGATTGGGTTAAATAATCCATCAAAAAAGTAAAGACAATTGAAGAGATGTTAAGGTAGAAACCAAACTGTCTTTAATTCAATTATATCCAATCTTTCAGACATTTCATTCATTTTTCCGTATTTTTTGTTCAATTTTTTAGACGAAGTAATGTTTGTATTATGTTTTGAGGAATTTTTTGCGTGTCTTTTGACGGCAGTAATGCTTCACATTTGACTGTTCGTTAGTACAAGTATTTACAGTTAATGTTATACTGTTGTTTGTGCTGACAAGTATTGATATGTATGTCTCCTTTTGTAGGCTTTACTCCATATTTGCTAATATTTTATGTTCTAATGCTTACAGTTTTATAAAATAAAACTTTTAATATTTTTAATACAAAAATTATTTAAAGAAAATATCGACTCTTTTTGGTTATATATAGGGCTTTGGTTTATGCAGAAATGGAAAAAATCCGGTTCTCTATTACAGTTAGCTATGAGAGACTCGAGTGATCCGCGCCAGACATATCTCTATCGATTGAGTTTGGAATCAGGTTTAGAGTATTTCAAGAATATTCTGTTGTGCGGTTCGTCACAGGATCACTACGTGCCCATACATTCGGCACATATCGAACTCTGCAGTTCCTCACTCAACGATACATCACCTAATGGTTAGTATGAAAGAGAATGGGAGGGGAGAGAGAGAGAGAGAGAGAGAGATGCTATTCAAGTGTTAAATCACAGTTAAATAGAATTAGTTTGGAAAGAGTAGCACAAAACATACCATAACTTCGTGTGCACTTTTGTATTGTAGTGGAAGTAATGGCTAAAAACTTGCGAATCTTTCACCTAATAATTAAAATTAATTGTCTTTTGTTTAGTTGTAGTCTCTATTACGTCGTTTTGTTGACTCAGTCTTGTCTTTCAAATTAGTTTTTCTTAAATTTTTTCTCTTATTCTAAGACTTCATTTGATGTCTAATTTTTTTCTGTTAGGTATTGCCTATCGGGAAATGGTTAACAATTTATTACATCCATTAATGAGTAAATCTAGTATTAAATTAATTCGTTATGACGTTCATCATTCTCTGGCCAGTAATGCTAATGCACTGATTGGACGGGCGGCTCATATCGCAGTATTGGACTCAGAATTGTTTATTGAAAAATTTATGGTCGTTTGTGGGCTTAAATACTTTGTCTAACAAATTATTCTATAATAAAACAGTCAAACATAAGACCAAATCTCCTGAGCTCTGAAAAATCAATTGTTATAAAGTTTTGTTTTAAAAATGATTTTCTATTTATTATGAATTTATGTGATATATATTTGAATATATGTTAACAAATGTTTGTAAATATATAACCATAACTAATGTCTTTTGATTTGTTAAATAAAAGAATTGCTTTTCCTCTGTTCTAACAATTATTATAATTTTATGATTCGTTTAATTCAATAATTTTGTCTCCAATTTATTATATTTGAAACTTTCAATCATTTGGATTAATAGCTATTCAAACAAATGACTTATCAAAACAAGACAATAGCAAACAGCCATTGATTGCCATCTAAAGCAGGGGTTCGTTGAATCATTTGAGATAAAGGCTATTCATGAAGGAATATAACATATTATCGACATTTGTCTGACTATCTTATTATATGTCATTCAGAAATTCAATCGAATAAATGAATGCCAAATAAAGAAAAGAATTCAATGATTTCATATCCAATGAAACACTATTACCCTATTCTGTGCCCTATTCTATGCTATTCTCACAGAGATTCCTATCTGAGACTTGAGTTTTGTGGCACTCAAAATACAAGAAAACACTGTAGTTATCCTCTAAAGAGAGATAAGATATAAAATATAATATTAAAATGATTTTATAATTTTTCTTTAATAAAATCATTTGCGTGACTGACTTACTCAGACTCACTCATTCACTATAAGTGAAGACTAATATATTACCGATTCTTTCAATAAGGATATTCTCTTCAAAAGAGATATTTATTATAAAAAGCAATTTTTGATTTTTATCTACCCTTTCTATGGATGCTCTCGAATGCAATGGATTTCCACTTATCTTAAATATCTTTTCAACAAATATCCTCTCTTTATAACCAAAGAAAAAGACTATTTTCAATGTATAAGTTGTGAACTTATCTATTATTTTCAAAAAATGGCTAAAAGTGTGCCAGAGTTAGCCAGCAATATATGGGCGCGGCTTTACTTCATTCCATAAATGTGGGGCAATAGACAAACCAATTCTCTATTGAATTGAGTAATACTAAAATGTTATGAACGAAAAACTATCTTAAAAGTTATTAATCTCTACTCTAACATATGTTTGGTTTCTTTTATTTTTGACTTTTTCTCTTATATGTCGTCTCTCATTCTCTCTCATAAAACTTTCTCTTAAGAGAACTTAACTTAAGATATAAAAGTAGAGTTTGATTAAAATGAATCATTTGTCCGATAGAAAGGTATGACAATAATATGTTGACTAAATTCTAACTTAAGTGCGATTATATTCTCTATTTAACGGTCATTCATATAAAACTTTGCTCTCAATATTCAGTGTAAATATGAGATGATATTTGGAGAAGTATTTAATCGTTTATTAAATGTGTTGGACTTATGTGAGAGTCGTTTATTTTCATTGGGTCAGAGGTCTGATTCACTTAAGACAATGTAAACGACAATAGAATACAATAATATAATTGATATCAATGTTTGAGAATTTATATAGAAATGGTTGGGAAGAGACAACCGTTTGCCTAATATGTGAGTAAAGTGTGTATGCGTTGGCGAACTACTACTCAAATAATAACGTTTGACGAACAGATAAATGACACCAAATGAAGAGTTGGCGATATATTAAAGAGGAGCACAGCTGTAATAGAGCGTAAGAAAAGCGGTGCACACCATAACTAAATAAGTGAAGAATCCGGGGGAGTGCTTACATCGGGAATTGTTTCGAAGATTCACTCAATCTATAGACGAGTCTCAGTGCTCGGAATAGTGACAGCGCTTCCAATGCCAGTCCTGACTGAGTCTGAGCTCCTGATCACAATTAATGCGTCAAAATCGATCGCTTTCGAGAATAAGAGCCATTGCAACCATTGAGAGCATGTCTGATATGTCGGGCGCTCACAGTTCTCAGAGCTCTGCTTCGAACACAAACATAAACTCAAAGCACTGTCCAAATAGATGGAACACCATTTCTCTCTTGCCTTCCAATTCCATCCCTATATACACATTATATTGACTCAAATGCAAAGATATTTTGATGTGAATTCAACGATAGCTGTGTATTGTATTTAATGAGCCGTTAGTTTGTTAGTCATATTTGCGACCAAAACGTTGACTCGATTTTAGTCCAAACAGTTGAACAACTTGTTTGATATTGTGCTCAAGAATTAGTCAAAATTTTTTTTATTTATTCCAAGCGATTTGGAAATATAGCCCACTTTTCTTCAGTCCTATTGTGAATGTGTTGACGAAAAGTGTCTGAGTGTATGACTCAAAGATAAAATGAGTTTCATTTGTTGGAAGGGATTGTATGCCTCATGTGTTTGTATACACTAAAGGATAGGTTAATCAAATTTTAATCGCCTCAACGATTCCTAAACCCGAGTATGAAATGCTGGCCAAACAAAGGTAAGACCAATTGGTTTACTCATATAAAGCAATTAGTGATAAAACCAAAACTTCCACTCCAGTGCTGATTACCAGTGATCCTGGATCTTTTTGTCAATCTGTGCGATACTTTTCTTAATATATGAGCCGTTCATCAATTGTTATATCAAAGTGTGTCAAGTATTTCAAAGATGAGTGCAAATTGAAAATTCGTGTTTGAAGTAAATTAAACTCAAGTGAACTACAAATTAAAGAACAATTGATTTTTGTGTTCATTTATGTTAAGTGACAAAACCATTACTTATTAGTGTCTCTATTGTTAATCAAAGGCAATGGCAAACATTAATGACATCACTGGCATCAGCACTGATCACAACATTTCATGTCTAATCCCTTTTCCTTTTCAGTAACTTTTCTAATCTCTACTTTCTTTATGTCTTCCAAAATATTGGACTTTTAATTATCTCATATATTTGTCAACAAATTTCATAAATAATTTTATTCAAAAATATTTTAAATTCAACGTTAATTAAATGAAAATATTAAACATTATTTTCGAGTAAATTCTGAACAAACTTCTTATCACTCCTCAGATGCAGTCAATGTGGACGTGACTCGAAAACAAGTTCATATGAGACAAGAAATACTTCTCTTTCCTTAATTATTGCATCCAATTGTGAGATAAATGCGTTTACAAAAGCAAATATATTTCAAATTTAATATTATTTTGAAATATTAGATCATTGATTGAGAGCTGGATTTACTGCAAAAGAGATGATCCAAAAATGCTCTCAATATTATATGAACTAAACAAGAGAAGAGAACAGTTGTGCAACTGTTTCAACATTTAATTGCGAGGCCATTATGAGGTAGAATATATTCACCACAAAAATATAACATTAGATTCGTAGACAACATATAAGAGTAATATATTGAATAACTTTTAGTATTTAAGTAGTGCACCCAAAATGTAGTGAAACCAATATTTCATTCAATATTAATAAACGACTGCACCGTTACTTCTCTTATTATCGCTTATGTTTTGCAGATTTTCTATTTGAATATAAGATTTTTCTCACTTTTCTTTCACTTGACTCAGTATTTGAGATAATATTGATTGCTGTTATGCCTAGAAATCCAATACCGAAAGTAGTCATAGTATTGCTATAAGTAGTATAGCAATTGTAGTGGTATTGACACCATTGACATAACACAAGCAAAACATATCTGCAAAGACAGTAAACGCACGTTAATTGCACTTTAATTATATATAACTTGTCTCACATATTCAGAGACTGTTCATAGAATAGTATGTGTGATGAACACCATTACAATTGCATTCAATTAGCAATAAATTAGTGAAAACTAAAATTAATAAAATATTTCTTAAGACTAAAACCAATTAAACTAAAAATAAATGAATTTTTATAATAGATTACTATAAGAAGAATCCATTGAATTCTTATTGAATTTGATTCCAAAGATGTGATGAAATAAAAAAAAGTTATTAAAAAGTTTAGATCAATACTATTATTACTATTGACTTGAATTATGCGGAATGTATTGCAGTCCGGAATATATTGATTTGATTGTTCATACATTAAATGAATGACACAAATATTGCCAATTATTCTCTGCCTATCATTACTCTGATTACTATAACTCTATGTCTCTAAACGTCGGACTCTAATAACGTAGTGTTTAAATATCCAAATGAGAGCACGAGTTATGACAACTAACTATGAATTAGTGGATGAAATACTAAATTATTATCATTACTATTACTGGAATGCAATGGAACTGCTTGTGAACTGATTCTTAATATTAACAAAACTAATAAATTGGTTGAAAACATTTAATCCAATGAAATGCTTGCCTGAAGTCAGTGCCGACAAACTTAACACAAAAAGATATCTTCAATGAATTGCATACCATTTGTATTATAATTGTTATTATGAACAGTGCGGCAGTAATCGGAAGACAACTCCGCCAACATCAGACTACTGGACGAGTGTCGGGACCATTAGTACCGCCCACCTCATATAAAGGTAGACCGAGAACTCCTTCACATTTACCTGGCCTTCAGGCTGGAAGACCATACTCACCAGCACCACATTCTTTATCAACTTTAGGACCTGACGCCGATAAAAAATTCGCACAGTTTTCAGGACAATACTCGCATGAGTTTTATCCACATCCGGCCCACAGGGAAAACGCCGATAAGGATAAAGACAACGACAAAAACAAAGAAGAAGAGCCAAGGTTGAGGTGCACTTGGCACTGCTTCTGCATTGCAGTCAAAGCTCTCAGCGGAGGTATTGTTCTTCTATTATTGGGTACAGTCATGTCAGTGGTTGGATTCTTTGCCGAACCGCTGGCCATCGATATTATTGACCACAATAACGGAACAATAGAGGAATATATAGATCCGGACACTAAACAACATCTCCATAATCTTACTTATGTCGGACCAGTGATTATGGGTTTGGGCGGTATTGTGATTGTAGCCGCCTGTGTGCTCACCTTTGAAGTGCGCGACACTCTCGGAGTGAAAGTGGCTCCGGTCAAACCAGAGACAGCCGGCACTTTAGGCGCCTCTACATCGATGTCGAGCACAACTATTGCCAGAAAAATGTCTTCGATAACAACGACTGACTCAATCGGAGGCAAAGGCAGACCCACTGCCGGCTCATTGACTCTTCCATTAGCAACGATATCATCGAATAGTAATACAAATCCTTTTCAGAGCACAAACACAAACACAAACACAAAAACTAATCGAATTCATGAGACCATTCAAGAGACTGTATTCAATGAGGGCGAACCCATTCTGGGATATTCTGCGCCCAATTCATCCAAAGTTATTAGCAGTGGTTCACAACAGGTAAGAAAACATAGGGGAAGGTATACTATTGCAGATCAGGTTATGCCAATCACATCTCCTTCAAGTGGGACCAGTCATCTATTGAGTCCAAATATTGAAACCACATATTTCGGTTTGCCGTCACCTCAAGACACCGAACTATCCGACCCCGAAGGTTGTTCGCTGGTCGTGCCATCCAAGTGGCGCTCTTCCCGCTGTTCGTGTTCGGGATCGCCCACACACTCCATGTCTTTGGAACTTTATTTAGAGGAAAACGATCCTCCCGTTACTGTTGCCATTGTTGAACATCAGGAATACCTTTTACAACAAAGACAACAACAACACAGAACACAACAATACCAGTATTATCAACAGAGAGAGGCCGTACTCCCCGCGAGTCGGCCTCCGAGTCAACCGCTTTATAGAAAACCTAAGATATTAGCGTCGATGGAAAGCGATGGACTGTCGTCTTCTGCGTCCTCTTCAAGTAGTGATGATCTGTTCCTCAGCCAAAAAGCTCAGCAGTTTTGCAGAAATTATGTTAATGTTCACAACCCTTATGTGAGGGACCAAACAGACCAGAGTTGCTATGATAGTCAAAGTGATCAGTTGACTACACCATTACTTACTAACTCTATGATCAGTCCATCAAAAGTGAATGCCCCGAGTGGTGCCAATAATAATACTACCGGTGCAGCAATCAATACCGGAGCCAATGTTGATAAGCGCTTCCCTCTTCTAAGACAGGGGGCACTGGGAAACGGTTCGCTGCCACCGACCACTAGATAACCATCACTTCTCTCAATAGTCTTATTCACTACTCTTCAGACTATTGTTACTATCATTGAACGACAAGACATCAAAACCTCTTTTTATGAATACTTATTTGACAAAAGCTCCGATTCAGAACACATCCTAACCATCCTATCCATCATCGACTCTGTTGTTGTACAACAAAAAAAATGTTATCAAAACAAACAAAACTTCAGTCAGTTTTTTGTATTTGTGGTCATTTTTTGTTATATTTGATCGAAAGAATCGCCAATTCATTGAAATATTCATTAATGGTATCAATAATGAAGAGAATTTGTTCGTCAAAACTATTTGAATAATAATTATTAAGCTTTTGATAGGAAAACGCCGTCCGTTAACTACTTATTATAATTATTATTATATTAAAAAAATATAATTTATTTATTAATAACTGTTTAAAGCATACAAAAAGATTTATGTGTTTTAAAGATTTAATTTATACTTTTAATTAAAAAAAATGAATAATAATTTGAGGTATTTTCAAAAATGTGCCTAAATTTTGGATGAGAGATGCAGTCGAGTTATTCCAGACAATAATTGAGTAAATCAAAAGTTAACACTTTATGAAAAGCGAGGCTCTGATGAGAAGAGGGAATAAATAAATGTTTTTATTATTCAAATTCATATTATTTAAATGAAAACATTTTAATATCGCTTTTACTATACGTTTCTAAAGCCTATTATTAATGCTCTCCTTTTAATGATTTGTGAGCACTGCCTGACTATTCTTTCTTATAGAAAAAACACATCCAAATCATCCAAAATAATAAATTTAAGGTTAAATTTTATGTGAATTTTATTTTTACATCAAAACAATATGAAAAACAGATTTTATTTTGATTTTGTCACAAACTTTTCTAGGTTTCATTATTGGCACAATTATTACAATTAATTAATATTCATAACTAATCTATTGATAAGAAAACATTAAAACAATAGAAATGATAAAAAATTTCCCAAAATGACGCTCAAAGAGTATTCTTGTCTACTATTGATATGAAATTATTGTTTATTGATTGACAATAAATTATAAATTATTTGATGCAAAGAGACACCAGTTTTGAGAATATATTTGAATTTTTATTAAGTTTATATTATTTATAAATTTTATTATAAGAAATAGGTTTCAATAGTTTGAATCAACGCCTGAGTGATATAATAATGAAAAAACAAAAGAAAAATTTATGAAATGAATGGAATAAATATGAAGAGAAAAAGAGAATCAATTATTCAATTGATTTTTGTGTTCAATTGTTAACTCAATAAATAAATAAATAAAAAATATATAAAGTTATTAAAGTAAACATCTGTTTATTGTCGAATCACTCCAATTATCTAAAGAATAAAGAATTTGTATTAAAAATAAGATTAATGTAATGAAAACATTGACAAAGAATAAGAAAATTCAATTTTCTTGACATAAATCTTCATTTTTGCTAATTTTATCACTAATTTCTATTCGAGAGATGTTTACCAAAAATGTGTGACAAATGCCCTAAAATTGTGAATTTAATATTATGAGATGACCCGACTCACTATAATTACCATAACTTTTCCAACAGAGAAATAGATTCACTTACTTTTATAAATAATTTATAAATAATATTAATAATACTTTTAAGCAAAAATAATACCCCATTTGGACTCTAGGCTTAAAACACGTAAGCAATTGTCGACTAATGGTTTCTAGTGGATACCTGTGCTGTGCTGTGCTGTTGTCGCTTTGCTATAATTTGGTCAGAATTTTTATACAGTCGATACATAAATGTAGTAAAAACATTAGGAACGAAACGAGAGGTTAATTATAGCGAATAAATTATATTCAATATATAAAAAATAATGTCAACCAAATAATAGTTTAATATTAACCCGAAGAGAAAAAAGCTATTAAACGCCGTTACTTTATGGTTAACTGAAAAGCAGTTACTTTATGGTTACCTTCTCGTCATCGACTTATGCCATTGTTTTGCTGTCAAAACTAATTTAATAAATTTATATAAAATGGTTTACTTTTCTATCTCTCGCTATTTTCTCTCGATTTTCTCCATTCCCTCCTCTGTTCAATTCGAGCCATTTATTAGAGAATAAGAGCATAGAATAGAATACTAATAACCCGTTCCTATGAATTCAGTTCTCACACAGAATAATATATAATATTGTTTGTCATTTAAGAAATGAATTCAGTGCACAGAAAAAATTAGAATTATATCATTTGCAGTCATTTCTGTTACCAATACTAATGAGGTATATATTATTATAGAAAATAATAGGCAAACCCTCGCTATTCCTGACGCATATGGAAAGCTATCAGTCAATTAGCATAGAATCAATCCATAGGAAGTCTATTAGTCTATTAGTTGCGATTATTTAATTGGAATTATTTTTAATTCAATCGGTTAACACATTAAACATTAACATTAAATTTGTTATATTTTTTTAATTCATTATTTGAGTCACTTTTCTTTTTTGACAGAAATGGACTCCTCTTTGACTGAGTTTATGGTCTAAATGAGACAATTCTTATAAATCATTGATTTATAGGAAAAATGAAAAGGAAAAGAGAGAACAACACAAAACACAATTGAATTTTCCTTTTCATTAGTTTGAATGAAAGTTCAGATTCTGAAGAATTTTAGCGATAATAAAGTGAATCAAAAACAATAAAATAAAAGGAAATTATCTTCAAATCAATGAAAGACAATGAAAGCAATCAATAGTTTACTCAAAAATAATTAATAAAAATATTTAATGAAAAAATGAGAAAAACACAAAAATCAACTTTTTTTTGCAATAAATACAATTTTTAACCAAATATTAGGTTTCGAACTGAGTTTGAAATAAGTTTGCTTTTATTTCAAATTAAAAGTAGCAAGAGTTGCAAGTTTTTTATCAAGATTAATGTTACTATAAATTTTGGTAAATACCAAAAGTTAATCATTAAGTATATAAAGAGTGACGAAACTGAAGTCAATTTGAAACAGTATTTATATTTCTAATAAAACCATTTTTGGTTTAGACTTTTAGCGATATTTGACATGTTTTGACTTCATTCAGGTCTCAATTTATAGTCAACACTTCAATACAAAAGTAAGTGACAAAAAAAGAGACAAAACAATCACTGCTTAACATTTATAAGACTTTTCTCTCGATTCAGAGCTGAGTATAGAAGTAATCTATAATTTATACAAAACTTATATTAAGTTTTGCTATCATTTTATATCGAAAATGTGATTCAATGGTAACACTCATCACATATATTATCAGCGAAATAATGTTTGAAAGTGTGATTTTTAGAGTAAGTGAATAACTGGTGAAATTAGTTGTAACCACTGAATCTATTAGACATTAATGTCACCGAAAAGAGCGATGCAAAACCAGTATATCTATGGCTCACATTTCTCTCTATAAATGTATGGAACACTGGTTTAAGTGGTGATAATTCACTTGAATTCTTGAGTAAAAGGCTCTGAGGGACAGACATTTATGAATTTTGTCTAACAAAAAGCAAAACATCTTTCGATGAAAACACTTAAGTTTTGACAATCATTATATCATTCATTGAGTTTTGATAAACATTTTTGTTTAATTCCAGACAAAATCAAACCCAAATAAAAATTACTCCGAAATAAATTGAATGTCGACTAAAAATTACAAATTCTGTGTTTAACTTAACACAGGGTTTAAGAATTGAAAAACTGTTTCAGAGGAAAATTGCAAAAAATTCTTCGTTTCTATAGAAATATGAAAAAATTATCTGAAGCTGAGCTCAAGAGAAGTAAATTCTGCAGTTTTGGACAATCGTTGCTTCTATTGAATCTTCGCTCCCATTCTTCGGTTGAAAAAAGTGTTTCTTAAAGAAAATTTTCAAACGCTTTAAATAATGAATGAAAATAATTTAAAATATTCGGGCATTTATTATATGACTCCTCTATTATTCAATCCATTGCCTTTTTTTCAAAAGAGTAATTGAGAAGTATTTTGGTTAGACTTGAGATAAATCTTTTATAATTATTTGAACGATTGCTGACAAACAAGATTTTTGTGACACTCCGTCTGACCGTCTTTTCCCTCATTAGATAAATTATTAATTAATTAAATAATTGTTTATACTAATGTGCTAAATGCCCTTGTTTATAACTGTCAGCTCCCAGTTATTCACAATAGAGTTGAGCACATTTTTCTTTTTATCCAATATCTCTGTCCCTCTTCTAATATGAGAGTTAATGAATGAATGCCTCGTCTCTGAAATAATGAACGAATTCTTACGATTCAATAGTTAGAGAGAATACCAGAATATTCTCTATGACTATAAAAAAGTATGAAATTCCAACTATTCTTCTTAACTCATATGAAGGTTTTATTCACAGTTGAAGCAACACTTCTCCTGAATTATAGTCAGTGATGCCGAGAGGGGGAGAGTATAACAGATTATATCTTTATTTAATACTAAAATATGAAATATTGTCTACAATTTTATTTTCATTCATTTTGAGACTAATTTGATTTTTTCAATCTTTTAATCGTAATTCTTAACCATTTATTATATAAATGATATAATCAAAGGCTAATTAAGTTTATAATTTGTTGCAATAGTTTAAAAAACAAGAAATACTCTCATTCTTAGTGTAGTGATGGCCCACACATGGAATGCAAAGAAGTTTATTCTAGTATTCAATAGTGTATTGGCATCACTGGTTTCAGTCATTTTGGGAAATCAATTTTTCGGTCATTTATTCTCTTTTTTATCTCCAAATTCTCGATCCCTTGAATCAAATTAATCACAAAAGTAGTGCTGAAGTAGTTCTTAACAGCGAACCCAAAACCGAAATTCATCAAAACTAGAGATATGTTATATAAAACAGATGGAAGTGCCGGCAGCCCGAAGGCATCCACAGATCGACAGTGAGTTATTTCAATACCCAACTGTTCTTCTTTATTATCCCACTATTAATGAGCAAAAATAAAATAAAAAGTAATATAATATTATATCTCATTTTATATCTCAATTTTGTGCTTCAAATTAGAGAACGACTGCAAAACTCAATACAAAATTATAGTTGACTTTTGTGTTGAATATAAATTTGTTACCAATAAATCAAATTATGTTATATTTCAATAAAAAATGTATAAAAACATTCGTTAATCATGTATTTCAAAAAATAAATTGTTTTACTTAATTATATTTATTTAAAAAAATTAAATAACATTTTAATTAATAATAAAATTTTTTAAAAAAATATACATAAAATAAAATAATTCTCCATTTCTCTCTCTCTCTCTCTCTCTCCCCATCCCTTCCTCTCACTTCTCTTTTTAAGGTAAAAATTGGTTTCTTTTATTCAAAAATTGAGAAATGAATGCGATGTCAGTCATGCAAATGGTGTGTTTCCGCACGAAATTAGACAATAATTTTGATTTTTATTTAAATAACATTTGAATAGAATTTAATGTTTAGGCAATAAATGAATAGTTTCGTCAAAACATAAGGAAATTCAAAATCGATTTAAAATAGTTTTTGGATTATAATAAAAGTTATTTTTTGTGCCATTTATGCCTCGAGCACATCACTATTACATAAGATCAACATTTAGCCTCTCGACCCATTCATAACAAACTATCTTTTGTACTCTTTTGGTCAAATTTAGCCCGAAGTGACTCTATTTGAGAAAACGTTTCAAATGAATTGTATTGAATTCATTGCTCATAATATAGTGCAGTCCTTTTCTAAAGCTGTGGTCAAAACTTAATCGATTTCGTGTCGACTATCATATCATATGTTAGGAAAAAATTGTGTTCTTTAGACGGACTTCAGAGAATAGTAACATAAATGAGTGCAATAACGAGAGGGAAGTCACTAACAAATGCCGATCGCATTAAATAACTTTTCCTAACATTAATCCCTTCGACTCAATAAGTGATCGCATGCTTAAGTCCCATCTCTCTCTCTCTCTCCCTCTCTCTCTCTCTC
>JAQFZL010000749.1:0-13537 GCA_034695685.1 Galumna lanceata
ATCTTGTCTCCATTTTTAAAAATAATTGATTTTGTAGTGAAACGTATTTTACTTTTTTTTTGTAAAACACTTTTCGAGATTTTTTCCAAAAGAATCAAATTATCATTTCTTTAAAGCCCTGAATAAGCCATTAATCCATATTATTAGAAGTGAACAAAAAATAGAGATTATCAACAAGGTTAAGCTTCTAAATATAACCCAATTGGCAAAATTATGTTGGACCCTTTAAACAAGTATTACATCTAAACTAAATTAGCTAGATCAAATCTGTATTTCGATTTATGTATTTCGAAATTATGTATTTTGAAGTTTATTTGCCAAGATACTTGTTGTATAAATATTTGATGTTACATCAAAATCTAGTAAAAGTATCTAACAATCATTTAGATAACTCTCAAATCTTAAAATAAATACAAAAAGTGTATACAAGTTGTGTAACATATAATTATATAAGAGCGGTGAAAATTGCTTGATTCAAGTTAACTTTTTTTTGGTCAAATTTTTTTTAATACTTAAATACTTTTTGTATTTCAAAAGATAGACATATAGTTAAAGTATAAAAAGTTGTTTACCTCTTATAAGTTAATGTTATAATATTGTCATTTTGTTTAAGTTTTTATTTCATATTTTCAGAAGAAATTTGACAATTTTTTTGAGTAGATTTTTATAAAACATTGAAAATCTTTATCTCAAAAATTTCTGTTGTGTTAATGTCGAAAATAACAAAAACAGATTTGATCTAGTTCATTTCTTTCAAGAGTTATTTGTTCAAAGTGTCCAACATAATTTTGTTTATATTTATAATAACTTATAAGTTATAATTTTTTCTTATATAAGGCTTTTATAAGAAAAAGTAATTATTAATACCAGGTATTATTTATTCATTTGTTTAAAAAACTTTTTTGTGTAGAACCAGAGTATGTGTTTAGTAATGCCTACAATTCAATAAATATTTAATACATTTAATCAAAAAGTTTTTACATTGAAATTAGACTAAAACTTATTAAATTTTATCAAAAATTGGCTCAATATTTAAATAAATTTGGAATCGTTTTGAATGTTTTCTTTCAGGAATTTTAAACCTAATTTATATTCAGTAAGATTTGAAGACTCTTATTATTAAATAGATGTTCATCTTATCTAAATATTGTCAATTTTAACTTGGAAATTTGAAAATTCCCAATAGAATAAGTATAGCAAAAAAATATAGTTCACAAGAACTACTTTTGTAACTAATGTTTTAAAGATCAGTTATCACACCTTTAAAAAGAATCAACAAAAATGAAATCCGTTTTTATTATAAAGTTTTGGTAACTTTTAGTCGAAATGCAAATACTTTTGGAGAAATCGGAAGTCATATATATTTACTTTCGAGGAAATAGATAACAAGTTTTAGTACTTAAGAACTTATTTTTTCTGATATTTTATTGTTTATTTTTTTCACATTTTAGGTATATTTCAAAACTCTTTGTTATATAGGCAATAAAAAAATGTTCAGATCAATGTTTTTTGCTATCATTTAGTTTACTTGATACTTTTTTTAATGTTGTTTTTTGTATATCAGGGCAAAATTAGCCATCTGATCTCAAAAATTTGTTAGAGTATTTTATTTAAGAAAAGCCTTCAAACAATGTAAACAGGCCAAGTTTTACAAAAATCCCATATAACAAAAAAATAGACAAAATTTACCTCTTTATGATAGAGAACTTTAATTGGCTATCTCAGATAAAAGCCATAAGTAGAGACTTCTCAACTGCATAAATGTTCTATCGGTAACTTTAACTAAAAATTTGATGGAATATCTTTTCGAATTCAAAAAACTGATTTTAATGAAAAAATTTATAAACTCATATTATATATATATTGTATACTACATACTATTTCGTAATCATAATAAAAAATTAAATTTTCTAAATTTTTTCTTAATATGCATATTTTCTACTTTAATAATACATTATTTATATCATATTATACCTAGAATAAATGCATATTTGTACAGTCTTTAGTCATAAATTTGCTTTGTATTTTGAAAAGAATGTATAAATATTTCATTGAATTTTCCTACAATTTCTTCTATGAGGAAATGACACTTTATGTCAATCAAAATAACAATTCATACTTTAATTCTAAATTAAAACTTTGTCTTTCATGTTTGGTTGACATTTTCACACAAAACATTTATTCACTATATAATTATAACACTTTTTGATAATTTCATAATTATAGTTAAAGTTTGTTATAAGTAGAGTTTATAACTTATAAATATAAACTTAAATCCGATGCACTATTTCTATTATCGGTACATAACATTAGAGCTGTCCATATATGTATTCTGCTTATTAAAAAAAGCCTATAACTGGGTTCAATTCGTTAGGAATCCCTTAGAAGAAGTCCTTGCATTGAAAACGTGCTGTTCATTATCGAATCTGCCTATTACCAGGTTACTTATTACTGTAATAATATCAGGGATGGCTACAGATCTCGATCACATTTTGCCTAATTTTTGGATTCAAGGGGGTATTTTTGTATACCCCTCTCTTTAGAATCCTTGATTAATATTAATACAATATTTCATATCTTAACTTAACAAGTTAATTTATTTGACATTTTGATAAAAAATGAATCTTGAATAAAATAATCTATAAAATTGGAAATCCATAAACTAATGTCAGTTTTGATAATAACATTCATACTGTTTGTCATTTATTAAAAACAGAATATTTCAAAACATAATAATATTTATTGTTTGAGAAAATAGTTGACTATTATCTGAGAAAATAATGCTTTGAAAACATATTTTCATTTATTATTTATTATTAATTACTTCTTATAAGTAAGTCAACAGAATTGCAATAAATGCTAAAATGGAGACAAGAAATATAGAGATTATATCAAAAAATAAGACAAAATCAAAGACCACTTCCAAGTCTTTGACAAAAGGAAGAAGAAGTGAAAATTCATGTTTGATGGGATGTTTTACTAGCAAGGGTAAATTCAAAATAATGTCAAGATTCTTAGGGGCTTTAATTTGTGTCATTGGATTCCTTTACCAAATATCACAACTGATGTCAATATATTTGAGTGGAAAGACATCCGTTGATAACAGAGTGGAACGATTGAAACACTCGGAAATACCCGCCATTACTATATGTTTGCCAACATTTATAGAAATGAATAGGTTTGCAGAATATCTGCTCAAAGATTCAAAGGAAGACAAATATCGGGAACTTTACGAAGAATATCAAAAATTTGAAGAAACATGGGATCAAAAGTCAGATTCACCTTGGCAAAAGAAGTTATATGAACAATTTGTTAAGAAAATATTCCTAAAAATTGATATCTCACTAAAGGAAATATTCAATGAATTAAGTGTTGAAATGTTAGATATTGTATTGTATAAAACATTGGCATTAAATGAAAAAGATGAGCTTGTTCATTTGGAAGAACCTGTATTTTTTCAATCTTTAGTACCGTTTTCAGATCCGAGAAAATGTTTCACATTTTTCAGTGGTTTTGACAAAAGGTTTCGGTCGAAGAAATTCAAATTAATTCAACTCGAGATACAGTTCGCACACAATAACCAATCGTTCCCAGTGAGTGAGTATTACCAAGGTGATCTTCATATTGCACTTCACTCACCCAACACATTACCCGTCTATATTCGAGAAGAATCATTTAAAACATTAAAAATGGGCAAGATCAATGCTATTAGCTATTCAGAGATCAGGACAATTTTATTGCCGCCTCCTTATGACACAAACTGTAAGACCTATGAATTGGACGATAAGGGAGAACAGAATATGAGGAGTGACTGCATTCAGACATGTATTGACCAAAAACTAATGGAAAAGTTTTCACAAATCAAATGTATTTTTACAAAATATAATTTCAAACTCATTAGAAGAGATAATTTGTCAAATTTGACTGAACTTCGATTCTGTGATTTCTTTATTTATAACGAGTCATTACAAGATTTATTGGTAAATGCCCAGGTCATGTTTGACAACTATTGCAATGAGAAATGTCAAATGAATTGCTTTGAAATATTCTATGACTTCAATATTGATGTAATTAAAGGTCATAATTATATAAAGAATAGCAATGACTTCGCCATAACAGTACAGCACAACCGCTTTCCAGACCAAATCGTAAAACATAGGCCTATAATGAAATGGATTGAACTCATGTCTAATTTTGGTGGTCTTCTTGGGATGTGGTTAGGACTTAGTATTTCCTTTATGTTTGATTTCTTCAGTAACTTATTATTCGATAATTTTGCCAAGATCAATAACAATCAATAGGTTTTCAATATTTATTAGATAGATTTTTAGTTTATCATGATCAATAATAAAAAAAAAAGTTTATTTGTTTAAATAAATATTTCCCACAATTTATTAAAATAGTTTTGAAAATTAAATAAATTTATTTTTTCATTTTTATCTATAATTTTTTCATCGATTCATAATTAAAAATAACAAACTCAATTTACCAAAATAATTCGGTATTACAAAATAACCATGTTCAATTAAGGCGAGTTCAAATAAAGTTATTCTTTAATTGTGAAACTTTGAAGTTAGTGGAAGTTAATTCGAAGTCTCAACCGTCGACAAACAAATCCATTAATAGATGTTAAATAATACTGAAAATGCAATAAAGTTATATCAGCCATATATCTAATATAAAACACCATGTCTTCTGTGAATGATGTGAATATTTTAGGATCTTGCTCTTTGTTGTTATCAAAAATATTGAACATTTCAAAGTTTTATAATTTTTTCAAATCAAATAAATTGTTTTATGAAAATAATTGCATTAAAACGAATTATTTAAGTTATATTTCACTTATTGCATTTGTAGATATTCTTGGCAACTAGTATTTTCAATTGCTTTTATCCTTGTTTTCGAATCAATTTGAAAAACAAACTTGTTAATTTTATGAGTAATCATTTAAAAGTATAATCGCATGCTTTTATAAAGGATATATAACTCAAAAAAATATAATCTATAAATTAGAGACTATAATTTATTATAAAAACTAAATTTGGCAATTTTAAAGCAATAAAACAAGGTAATATCCCCTTTTTCAATCAATTATATTTAAACAAGATGATTTTTTAATAATAATTAATATTTATTTCGAATAAATATAAATAATTCATTACTTCATTGAAAATTCAGTTTTCAAATGAAAAATTTATGAATATTTTCCTGTTCATTATAAAAGTACTATAAATGAAAGCAGTTTGACATTGAATTAATTCAGTTAATTAAAAAAATGGATTTGATATAATTTATATCATATTTTTCACATTTCATATTGTAAGGATGATATTGCATTTATTTTGTTACTTGGTAAAATTTTAATTGTTTTAGAATAACTTTTTGGTAAAAACCTTGAATGATATTTTGATTAAATTATAACTACAATATAAATCAAACATTTTATAAACAACTCAGTTACCTGTTATAATGAACATCTTCATAGAGAAAGTTTCTAAAAAAGTTTCATGAAGCTGAGAAAATTTCTTTTTCATTAATCCCAGGTAAAGGGCTAAACCAAATTCTCAAAATAGTGTTTTTTTTAATCCTATCTATTTTGCATAATTTAAACCAATTTTAAATCAGATATATTTTTATTCATCAATTATTAGTAAGTTTAAATTAATTATGTTATTGAATTTTCATGTATATTTTAATATTATTCTCATTTTTTATCGATTCAAATTTAGCTTGTTCCAATAATGAATATAAATAAATCAATCATGTATTTTCAACTAAAATAAAACTTTTAGATTAAATAATAATAATAAATGTTATTTTATTTAAAGATTTATCGATTTATACATTTTCTATATCGAATCTCGATTTGCATACAAATCATTAAAAACATTTATTATATTACCAAGGTGTTTTCTTAAGTTTATTTTTTAAAAAAATTGAAATTTATATCATTATTTTTTGATGAATTTTAAAAGGACCATTGTCAAAATATTAAAAATTAATAAAAATATCTTTATAATAAGAAAATATTTAATTTTATTAATTAACAAAATACTATCTTGGTTATTTCAATGATGAATAAATTAATACTTGAGTCAGAATAATAATATTTTTTGAAAGAATGAATCAAAATAAAATAATTATAATAAGAACTGACAATATTTTTTCCAAAATAAGTCTCAATTGTATGGAAACTTTGAAACGAAAAATACTGTAGTGTTTGTAATATTATTTGTTAAAAAGTTTCAGATTAAATGTTACATAACTTAGTAAAGAAGAATCAAATTGAGATGAGATTGGCTTTTGATAAAGAAATGAAGTTTAGAAGAGAAAAGCCGTCCAAAACAACGAAGACTTTTGACATAAAAAGAGAAAAACAAAAAATAAAGAAAATCAGAATAACTCAAAGCAAACTGAAAATGACTTTAAGAGCCTTTGGTTTTATTTTTAGTTCAATTGGATTTCTATTCCAAACATCACAACTGTTTTCACTGTATTTCAGTGGAAAGACATCAGTTGATAACAGAGTAGAACGACTGAAACACTCGGAAATACCGGCCATTACTATATGTTTGCCAACATTTATAGCAATGAATAGTTTTGCTGAATATCTACTCAAGAATTCTACAGATGTTGACTATCAACAAAAGTATGAAAAGTACCAAGAATTCAAATTATCATGGTCAAATAACAATGAATCAATTGAAGAACAAATGAAATGGTATAAAAAATTTATACATGAGATATACCCGAAGACCAATATCTCACTCATTGATATATTCGACAAAATTAGCATGCCAATGCTTAAATTCAGCAATGAAAGTCTTGTAGTGAATGAACAAGATCAAATTATGGAGTTACCCGAACCAAAACAATACCAATCCATTGTCCCATTTTCAGATCCGCGCAAATGTTTTACATTTTACAGTGAATTTGACTCAAACTTTCGCAAAAAGAAATTTATGCTTGTTAAGTTTCAACTTGAATTCACTCACGATAATATGACATTCCCTTTGGATGAGTACACTAACGGAGACTTTCATATTGCACTTCATTCTCCCAATACTCTACCCGTTTATATAAGGGAAGAATCTTTTAAAAGCCTTAAAATGAAGAAGGTCAATGTAATTAGCTACTCAGAAATAAGAGCAACCTTGCTAACTGCGCCCTATGACACAAATTGTCAAACCTATGAGTTGGACGATAAGGGAGAACAGAATATGAGGAGTGACTGCATTCAGAGCTGTATTGATAAGAATATTCTTGAAATGTATCCACAAATCAATTGTATTAATACTAACTCTAACTTCAAACTCATTCGACGCAACAAAATGTCTAATTTTTCAAAACTAAGTCTTTGTAATTATAACAATTTCGACAAAAGTGTTAATGATATACTTGTGCATGCTCAAATTGATTTCGAGAATCAATGCTCTAAAAAATGTTTGAAGAATTGTTTTGAAACATTTTATGACTTTTCATTAGATGTCATCAAAGGTCACAATTGGATAAACGATTGCAATAGATTTGCTATTACTTTACAACACAACCGCTTTCCTGACAGAATCATTAACTATAAGCCTATAATGCAATGGATAGAACTTATGTCCAATTTTGGTGGCCTTCTTGGAATGTGGTTGGGTCTCAGTGTGGCCTTTCTTTTTGAATATTTCATAAATATCATCTAGCTCAATTTAGAGAAAATATTTGTCATTAAACCTCAATCAGTTTAAATTTAAAAATAAAATGTTTTGAAAAAGAGTTGTCTTGGTTAAATAAGGCGCTCATATAACATTATGTAATATATTTTTCAATTCATAAACTTGTATTTAAATATGAAACAATCATGTTTATTGTTCAAAAAAGTATGTGGGGTATTAAATGTAATTTGGCTCACTAGGTGGCCATATTATGATACCTGGTTTTGAATATATATTAGATTCAAAAAATATATTGAGAAAAAATTAATTAAATTTAATGAATCAATAAATTGAATAATACAGTTAAACCTCCGAATAGTGAATCCTCTGAATAATAATAGCCTCTCATTAATGAACGACCAGTGAGTTCCCTTTTACTTTGAAATCAATGTAAACTTAACCTCTCATTATTGAGAATCTCCTAATATCCTAAAGTTAACGCACTTATTGCATCCCTTGTATAATATACACAACCTCTCAAAAGTGAAACATCGAATGAAAAAGTGTCAAATCTATACAAAATTTGTTCATTCATTTGATATGAAAGCATAAATAACTTATCAAACATTTGTCAACAGACTTATTTTGGTTAAAATAAGTATAATTTAATTCTGTTCAAACATATATTGATTATCAATATTATTGATATCTATTCAAAAATTTGAATAAATTGCAACAGCTTTGTAATGTATAAATTTTTAACCAAAACCTCTCCATAGTGAAAACCTCTGAATAGTGAACGGATTGGCCGGTCCCGAAGCGTTCACTATTTTGAGGTTTAACTGAATCAATAAGAGAAAAATTGAAAAATATACTTTTTATTGATTTTAACATGTTTTTTCTTGATGAGAATAGGTATATTTTACATCCAATTAAACGAAAAAAAATTTTAAAAAATGTTTTAATATATTTAAGCGTTTTTAGCTTATATTGAAAAACTTACCTGCTATTCCCTTTCAACTGAGTTGGCAACTGTTTGGGCAGGGAGTGACCGATTTTGATGATCTTAATCTTATTATTTAGCTTGCGATTTTAGAAAAGCTCAAATTAGATAAGAAATACAATAAAACAACGAATTATTAAAATTCAAAAATATTCAAAAATTTTAATATTGAACTAACACTTTATGATTTATAGTGTAAAGTAATTATAATAGAATTCATGAGCAACAATCGAAATAATTTCTATTGCTGATAGTACAATGCTTGAATTAGTATCTCTCTCTTTTTATTAATAATCAGAAATATTTTTAAAATTATGAATAGATATGAAAACAACTTTGAAAATTTCTTAAATTCATTTGAGAGTATAATTCAATAATTAATTTAGATTTATTTAGAAAAATTCCTTAAAATATTTTTAATGATAGTAATTAATGTGAAATTATTCAATTAAATCTTATATTATAATTTCACTGCGATTTTATTGAATTTATCAATCTTTAGGTTTTATTTTAATGAATTAATATTTTATCAAATGTTTTCTAAGGATTGAGAAAAATTTTGACAATTTATAAATTTTAAATTAAACAATAGGTAGTGTTTATAAGTTTTGACTATTTTCAAATTGACAATCAATAAAGGTAAAATAAAACACAATAATTCAATTTCACAAATACTTTTGAATTCATATCTATTTCATGAAATTTATAATTGAAATTCGACACATTTTAGAAAAATTATTATATTCTCAAGCAAATTATTTGAATTTTAAAAAAGTAGATGTAATTATTGATAGACCTTTCTTAACGTTTAACGTAAGAAAATCAAAACTTTATTATCTTATTTCTATTAGAATAAAATATTTTTCATTAAAGTTATTATGAAAACTGAATTTCAAATTTTTCATTTTGAACAAAAAATATACAAAAAATGAATTTTAATAACCAAAATGCAAATATTTTTGAATATATTATGTTCATAACATTAGTTTTCAATAACGTCAAAAAGTATATGATTGAAGTAAGAACGCTCTGTATAGTTAGCTGAGATGGCCAAAGGTTGAGGTCTAGGGGGTGTTGTACCCGTATTTCAAGGGGCATCAATAAGAGTACTTTGGAAAAAGCCTAAAATCGTTAAAAATGCCTAATTAACTGTTATTCGATAATTTTGAATGAAATGATATTGAATAGACTAGTTTTGGTTAAAAAAAACTTTATTCAAATGATTAAAAGTATTTATAAAAAAAATAAAAAATTATTTCAATCAAGTTTCAGAATTTTAAGTAAAATTTTTCATTATTTAATTGAATTTAATTCGCAAATTCAATAAATTTCTTCATAAAAGAAACATTTGAAGCCTTGCGCGATACGCTAGTGGGTAATTTACTAATTTTTGGTCCTAAGTTGGGGGAAAAGTATTCCGATATATCCATATTGGCCATCCCAGATAAAAAATCAGATTTTTTTAATAATGAATATTAATTTAATTAAATTACTTTTTAAATATTTGCAAATACATAACATTACTAATATTATATTATTAATTAATAATTTCTAAAAATCAATTCAATAATGTATTTCTTTTGTTTTATGCTTCTATCAACAATACCCTTGTTGCATTGTAAATTATTACCCTGGCCAGAATATGAATTTAGTAAGAATATTGTTAACACATTACTCAAGTCTTATTATATTTAATTTCAGGAGACACTGAAGTAGATATCAGGAAATACTCTGACGGCCGTTTGACTAACAAAAAACATGATGTAATTGATTGGTTAATCGAGAATCTGGGAATATTATATGACAATGCCAAGGGCTCAATTGAAAAGAAAAAGAAAACAGCCAAATACTTAGCCGTATTTGATCTTAAAGAGAGCATTAAAATGAATAAATATATTACAAACATGATAAATTCATATGAGTTAAAATTAGAGCTAGAAAAATATGGTCAATATTTCGCGATTAAATTTAACATGAATGTTGAAAAAGTTTTGAAAGATGCATTAAACTATCATGAAGGGAAACATAGGAAATTTATCAACAAGAATGTTCTCATGAAAGAAATTAGGAGATTATTAAATCACCTTAAAGATAGGATTCTCATATCTTTAACTAGAATTCCAGAATTCGATTTTCATAAAGAATTGAAGTCAGTTCAAGAAACAGCTGATAAAGTGAGACGTGATTTAATGGTAGTCATCACAGGCTCTATTTTGAAAGAGAGAATACAATACAGTTATCTGATATTAGTCGAAATGGGTATCGCTTTACTTGAATACCTAATCAATGGTACTGTACGAACCCCCTTTTTATTAATACCGGCAATTTTCATCAGCTCTAAAATAGTGCATTTTTATGAATGCTATGATGTAGTCTAATGTTGAATCTAACTCTTAACTATCACATGTAACAGGACCTGCGTCAGAGGCTGCTAGGGCAGCTGATGCCGCTATAGCCCATGATTCCAAAAGGTACACTGGGGCCGCTGGGGCCGCTAAGGCCGCTGGGACCGCTGGGGCTGCTCGAGCCGCTGGTGTCCGCTGGGGCCGCTGGGGACTGCTCAGTAACTTGGGTTATTAAAATTGAATAAGCAAGATAATATTTTCTTCTAATTATTATTTTTAATAAACAAAAATTCCGAAGAAGAAAAATCAAACCTAAAGTTTACTCAAATCAATAAATATGAAAAACATTTTAATTATTAATTAGAAAGTTATAAATATTTTAAGTTAAATATTCATTGCAAACAATATTTTTGAGAAAATAACAATATATTTTTCAATATAATGAAATAAAGTATAAAAATCAAATGAAACATAATGAATTCCTAATTTCAATTGTTTTTCATCAATTTCTAAAAACTTAGAGTTTGAAAACTATTTAAATTATAATATTTTGAATTATTCGAATAAATTTATAATGTTTCATTTTATTCAAAATAATAAAAATACATTTAAACTTAAACAAATGGAATCAAATTTAGAAAAGATGAATATAATTGATCAAGTTTTTCTTAAATTTTCATTTAAAATCAATTGAATGTCTTTTATAGTGTAATGAATACAATCATCAGAATCCAAGTTATTTTTGTCAAAGTTTTGAATTAGTTGTCAATTGTAATAGGAACTTTATATAACAATCGATATAGATTTATAATTTCAAAAAAGTTTTATTTCTTCTTAATAAATTGGTGATTATCAGAGTGTCCGTAAATAACTGAAGCAACTATCATTCCGGTTAAAAGCAAGATGAAACAAGGTTGAAATAAGTTCAAATCACATAATGTAGATATTATTTTTGACTAGTTTATTTCAACTATAAATAACTATTTGAAGAGTATATGACTATAATGAGTTTTATTAACTATTAATAGTTTTTCATAGATTTTATACTTTATCCTTACTATATATGAAGGAAATTTAGGGATTTTGTCTGTCTGTCTGTTTGTCTGTCACAAACCACTGGAAGACAAAGGGAATGATTGAGTGAGTGAGTGAGTGAGTGAGTAAGTGAGTGAGTGAGTGTTTGAGTGAGTGAGTTAGAGAGAGAGAGAGAGTGAATGAGAGAGAGAGTGTGTAAGAGAGAAAGAGTGAGTTAGAGAGAGAATGTGATAGAGTGAGAGAGAAAGTGAGAGAATGAGAGAGAGTTAGAGAGAGTGAGAGAGAGTTAGAGAGAGTGTGAGAGAGAGAGTGAGAGAGAGTGAGAAAGAGAGTGAGAGAGAGTGAGAGAGAGTGAGAGAAAGAGAGAGTGAGAGAGAGTGAGAGAGCGTGAGAGAGAGAGTGAGAGAGAGTGAGAAAGAGAGTGAGAGAGAGTGAGAGAGAGTGAGAGAAAGAGAAAGAGAGAGTCTACACAAGCAGTCGTATACGGGCTTTATCTTGTTCTAGATAAAGTAAAGGGTTTGGTTACAAATTTATGAATCAATATTTGAAAGAGTAAATGAATAGCTGACATGGTAAGAATTTCAAGTCTAGGGAGAAATTTTGATAATTTTTCGTTCCTGAAAGAGGAGGATATTTTTGAAACCACGGCCATTTCAATTGTTTGATTGCTCATTAGAGAAATGAATATTTCGGAAAACCACCTATTTGCCATTTCAGATTATATGTTATATTATCAATCTGTACCTTTAACCATTTCTATCTCAAACAAATTGAGTAATTTATTTGTTTTTAAAAAAAGATATAATTACTTGAATGAAGTTAAAAGAGTCACTTAAATAGTCATAATATCTTTAAAAATAAATTTTGATGAATTTTATTCCTAAAGAAGTTAATATACTTTAATTAACATAAAGATTTAAAGTAGAAATAAACAACTATTTAAGTAACTATTTGACTCGTTTTTATTAACTATTGAAGTGACTATCAAAAGCTTTATTTCAACTATTTTCGGACACTTTGGTGATTATTTAGTGGAATAAATTATGACCTAGCTGATGTTAGTGCATATGCACTTAATATCCAGTTGAACTAAAGTGTTTGTATTTTTATATGGTATATCCCAGAATTTTTCTCTATTATTAAAGAGAATTTTAATCTTTTGTAAATATAGTAATTCAAATAAGTTCATGTTATCGAATTAAGTGTGAAAAACAATACCATTTTTCAACTTTCAATCACAGTTTTTTGTGGTTATTTTCTAACTAATGTTTAATGCAATTTGGAAATATTTAAAATCAATTACAAGTTTTAAATATGAAATATATTTTCTGAACTAAAATTTGATAATTATTAAATATTATTTTATAAAATCATTAATTTTGCTCAAATTAATAAATATCATTATAAAAACATAATTTTAGTTAAAAAGTTTTGATAAGTTTTTGAATAAATATGACAAAATAGAAATCATTAATAATTTTTAGAAAATTGAATATGATTCGCATATAATCACC